>JALIZH010026406.1:0-31389 GCA_030522465.1 Rhipicephalus appendiculatus
GTCAGTGCTCTCATCAATCAATAACAAATACTGGGAGGCGCCTATATCCTTCACAAGGTCCTCGAGCAGGCAGGGTGCAATAACCTTTGTTATCAGTGCTCCGCATTTCGTTCGGTGAAGCTTTACATCGCACGCTGTGTACGACTGTATCAGCTAACCGAGATGATCCACGGAATTTATAGTGGCATGACACGCTGAATAACAAGCAAGCTTGAGCTCCAGTTCTGGTGTCGTCTTTGGAGGTGACGACCTGGTGAAACCCATGGTGGTCAAACGTGCACTAGAAAGAGGCCGAGAGTTCCTCACGTGTTTTTCTGTAGCCATGTGCTGAAGGAGATCGGCATGATGAGCGCGAATGTCACACTTGCAATACTTGCATGCAGCTTTTTTATCGTCTCCAGTGACTGGACGTAACCAGTCCTTTAGCTGCGGTTCCTTTTCCCACTCTTTACAATACTTCTTGCCGTACTTTGACCACTTCGAAGCCATAGCAATGCACTACGACGACACGAGGACACACAAGAAAGGAACACACCGAACCAGCGCAGACTAACAACTGATCTTTATTCACTAAGAAACCACAAAATATACTCTTTTTCCGCACCTCATGAACACTGCGCATGAGCAAATTGGCATCGTACAATCATTCACATAAACTGATAAAACCTTTACCGTAGACGGTGTAATCTCACATCATAAGGACATCACGTCCTCATAAGAACATGTGCGTCAGTCACCCTTCGGTTTCGCTGATTGATAAAGAAATTGAATTGTTGAACAAGATGTGAGATGCCGTTTGCCTAACCAGTTCGGGTCCGTGGTGACACCACTCACCAAACACCTGCTTGCGCAGACGCCCCTGCGGGGGTGTTCTGTTTATTTTAGGGCCCAGTGGGAACGGATTCTGCTGGCCCTTTGAGGTGGGACGAAGTAGCAGAAGCTGCTACCATCAAGGGGGGCGGGAGAAGTCACTACCGGGCCACTGTGTGGAACCGGAGGATGTCTGAGGCCTCTGTGACGCTGCCGCTGCCTGCGTCACATCGGCTTAAGCTTCGCCTAGAAAGGTGAGAGAGTCGCTTTCGTGCTTGAAGAATGAGATTTTTTTCTTTTACAGTCAGGGCAGTGATTTCCTTTTCTTTTTTTTCCAACATGGGCAGGAGCGCGACTATGCTGGATGTTCTTCATTGCACTTTACACAGTGTGGTGTAGATGTGCAATTTTCAGCGGGATGGTCGTTGGCGCTGCATTTTGCGCACGTTTCTTTGCCTCTGCACGAGTGTGAAGTGTGTCCAAATCTCTGGCACTTGAAACATCGTCTGGGGTTGGGTATGTATGGTCTTACATTTACTTTGATGTAGCCTGCATCGATTGATGTAGGCATTTCACTTGCTCCGAATGTGAGGATTATGTGTTTTGTGGGAATTTCTTGATCATTTCGGCAGATTGTTCTTCTCTGTACTTTCGTTACGTTTTGTTCCTGAAAAACCTTCCAGGAGTTCCTCATCACTCAGTCCAAGAAAATCTTTCTCGGATATCACTCCTCTGCTTGTGTTGAGCGAACTGTGGGCTGATGTAGTTATGTTTGTGTCACCAGTAGCGGTAAGTTCTGGAGCTTTTGCACTTGATCTTTGTCTTTTAGCTCTAGGAGGAGATTCCCGCTAGACATTTTCGAGGCTTTGTAGTTTGGACCGATTTTGTCTTTGAGGCACCTGGCCACTAGAAATGGAGACAGTTTTCTCATGGGAGTCGTTTCACTATGCATCACGTGGTATTTGGGGGAAACTTGGTGCGTTAATTTGTAATGAGAATTCAGAGGTTGCTTCGGTGCGGTTCCTCTTCTGAGGCCAATCAAAAACAAAGGAAGCTTGGGATGCCCTAAGAAGAAATATCTGTTTGGCTTGTTGCGGCCGGGAATGTCAGCCGTCGAAGTCAGCGAGAAAAGAGACGTGATGCTGGTTTGGAGTTGCAAGGCAAGACTGGTTTATTTCCACTCCGTGCGAGTGACGAGAGCTCCCCTCGACGAGGGAGAGAAGGAGGCACCCCCGCGTTCTTCTACAAGAAAGAGGAAAAGGGGAGGCCCCCGAGCGAGCAGACGCAGCATGCCGCCGGTGCTAATTCCCGGAGCCGGCCCCAGCCACGTTGTTCCCCGAACATGGAGGAGGAGGCGCTGGCGCCGCGCGTAGGCGAGCTGTCGACGGCCGGCTGCAGACGGGATAGAAAAGAATGCGGTGGTGCTGAGCAGCTTCCGCTACAAAGGCTCCCCCCTAGATTGCGGAGCTTTTAAAGAAGGACAGCCGTTACGGGCTGAATAGTGAAAGGTCACAGTCCAATGGTTAGCACTGAAACCGTACGTGAGAGGCTGCTTGAATGGAAACCTCAATATGAGCAGGCTTGGCGCGGTCAACGGCGACGACTTCTCGTTTCCCCCGCACGTCGATTGCGATGGTTTTGTTAGTACGTCCCAAAACTTTAAATGGGCCATCGTACGGCGGAGTAAGGGGAGCGGCTTCGTTGCGTCGTGTCGCACGAACACATGGGTAGCAGAGTCCATGTCAGGGAAAGTGAAAACTTTCCTGTTGCGGGCGATGCGAGGTGCTGTTGGCCTGAGTTGCGCGAGCCATGCGCGCAGCTTCTCGATGTGATCGGAGGCTGTTGGGGGCGGAAGGTGTCTGGTCGGAGAAGAATTCTCCCGGGAGGCGCACTGTTGAGCCGTAGACCATTTCCGCTGCGCTGAAGCCGAGGTCTTCCTTCACCGTTGAGCGTAGGCCAAGAAGAACGAGCGGGAGCTTCCACCCAGTGCTGGCGGTCGAGTTTCGCTGCCAGTGCGGCTTTGAGTTGCCGGTGTAAGCGCTCCACCATTCCGTTGCTGGCGGGGTGGTAGGCGGTTGTATGCTGCAGCTTCGTGCCAAGGAGCGTTGAAAGTGCGGAAAAGAGGTTGCTCTGGAATTGCCGGCCCCGGTCAGTTGTTATGCGGGCGGGGCAGCCAAAGCGGGACACCCATGTTTGAATGAAGGCCTGCGCGACGGTCTCAGCTGATATGTCCGCAATTGGTATAGCTTCGGGCCACCGGCTGTACCTGTCGATGCATGTGAGCAGGTACCTAAATCCTTGGCAGGGCGGTAGTGGTCCCACGAGGTCGAGGTGAACGTGGTCAAACCGCGACTCAGGAGTCCGAAATTCCTGTAGTGCAGCCCGATTGTGGCGAGTCACTTTCACTTGCTGACACGTTTCACATGTCCGAGCCCATCGTCGCACGTCCGCGTTGACTCCGGGCCAAACGAAGCGTTGCGTTATCAGCCGCTGGGTGGCGCGGACACCTGGGTGGCTGATGGAGTGGAAAGTGTTGAATACCACTCGGCGAAAGTTCAGTGGGACGAAAGGTCGTGGTGCTGCCTGGGAGGTATCGCAGGTTATCGTGCTCTGCACGTAGGGAAGTGCAACCTCCGAGAGCACGAGTGAAGATCCCCCTCGCTTCAGTCTTGTCAACTCGGGGTCGTCCCGCTGAGCTGCGGCCATAGCTTCGAAGTCCAGGACTTCTGTACCGGAAGCGTTGACGCGAGACAAGGCGTCAGCTGCTTCGTTTTCGACCCCTGGAACGTGGCGGATGTCTGTAGAAAACTCGGAGATGAATGAGAGCTGACGGATCTCTCGTTCTGAGTAGGAGGAACTGTTGTTTTTGAATACGTAGGTGAGGGGCTTGTGGTCTGTCAAGATGTAGAACTCGCGGCCTTCGAGGAAGTAGCGGAAATGCTTAATGGAACAATAGATCGCGAGCATCTCCCTTCCAAAAGTGCTGTACCGTGCTTCTGCAGGCTTCAGACGTTTCGAAAAGAAGCCCAGTGGCTTCCACTGGGCGCCCTCCTGTTGCTGCAGCACTGCTCCGACCGATGTGGAGGAAGCGTCCACCATGAGGCGTGTAGGAGCTTCAGGCCGTGGATGAATGAGGAGGGTAGCCGCGGCTAGCTCGTCCTTAGCTTTCTGGAAAGCGTTCTGGTGTTCGTCAGACCAACAAAATTCTGGTGCCTTTTGGTCGTCTCGGCGCAGCAGGTCGGTCAATGGCTGGAGCACTCGAGCACAAGACGGAATGAAGCGCCGGTGGAAGTTTAAGAGCCCGAGGAACTCCCTCAGCTTGCGAAAAGATGTTGGAGCTGGAAACTTCTTGACGGATTCCACCCTCGATTCCAATGGCATAATGCCCTCAGCAGTGATGTGGTGGCCGAGGAAGTTGAGCGCCTCTACTCCAAACACGCACTTTTGAGGTTTCAACACCAGACCGTGCTCATCCAAACGCTGAAAGAGCTGGCGGAGGTGCTCTTCGTGCTCCGCAGGCGTTCTGCTGGCCACCAAAATGTCATCCAGGTAGACAAAGATGAAAGGAAGACCCCGGGTGACTTCATCCATGAACCTTTGAAAGGTCTGTGCGGCATTTTTCAAGCCGTAGGGCATGCGGACAAACTCAAACAGGCCGAACGGAGTTGTTATGGCTGTTTTTGGTATGTCCTGCGGTTCGACGGGGATTTGGTGGTATGCCGCTACAAGGTCGATCTTGCTGTATATTTTCGTACCTGCCAGCCGCGCGCTGAAATCGTGAATGTGTGGCAGAGGATACTGGTCCGGCGTTGTCGATGCGTTCAAGGCTCTGTAATCACCACACGGGCGCCAATCGTCGTCCTTAGGCACCATGTGTAGCGGCGATGAATGGTTGCTAGACGAAGGGCGAACAATTCCCAGCTGCAGCATGTGCTCGAACTCCCTGCGTGCAGCTTGAAGCCTTTTGCTGGACAGCCGTCGTGGCCGGGTGGTGACGATGTGGTGAGTCACGTTATGTTTCACCGGCTGTTCCGTGTTGCGGGGCTTGGTGAGCGAGGGGAATTCGGCCAGGACGTGGTGGTAGGCTGATACTGGCTGGAAGGCGCAGATGCCAGATGAGCAGATGTTTGACTCCAAACCACGTACTTTGAGGGATGTGTTGTTATCCTTGAGGCAACGGTCACGTACGCTCACATCCAGGTTGAAGTGGCTGAGAAAATCTGCTCCGAGTATGGCGAAATTAACCTCCGCCACCACGAAGACCCAGCGAAACAGGCGCCTGAGTCCGACGTCTATTGTCAGCGGCGGAAGCCGTACGTAGCGATGGCAGTGTTGTTCACTGCCTGCAGCGACGATGTGTTCTTGCTACGTCGGCGATCCTCGGGGTTGCCGGGACAATAGAGATTTCGGCTCCCGTGTCGACTAGCAGGCGCGAGTTGCTTACGCGGTCGACTACGAAAAACAGGCGGCTGGGTGGAGGGCCGATGTCGTAAGCCGCCGTTAACGACTGGCCGGCGTTTCCCGGAAACGAGCAAGGTTGAGTGCAGCGGCTAGCACTCGTGCCGAAACGACGGTGGTACCAGCAAACTCCGTCCTGTGTATCTCGTGCCTGGCTTCTCTGGGAGGAGCTTGGGTGTGTTGAAGGGGATCGGTTGCGTCGTTGCTCGTCCTGTTGGGGGGCGCCAGATAGCACAAGTTTCTGCATGGTCTCGGTAAGGTGTTGCATTTTCTCCTCAAGGCGCGACAGTCGATCTGGTTGCTCTTGTGTTCTTGCAGCAGCTATGGGCGCAAAGGTTGGAGTTGAGTATTCCGTGATGCGATCGGCAAGTTGCGCTAGTTGATCAAGGGACGTCTCGTTTGAACCCGCAAGAACCACGCGCACCGACTGGGGGGAGCCGTTGCAGGAAAAGTTCACGAAGAAGTGGGAGCTGGCCGTCCTGACGCGCGTGCACACCGAGTAGTTGCCGCATACGGTGCAGCAGTTGGGAAGGTCGTTGGTCGCCCAGCTCTTCGCGACACAAGAGCTGCTGCAGTCTGCTTTCTTCAGGCGCCTCGAGGCGGTCCAGCACCGTCTTTTGAGGGTGTCATATTCTTCTTGCGCGGGGGTGAAACCAAAATGTCGTCGATAGCGTCGGCGATTTCGGGGGCAGGGCTGCGACGACGTGAAGATATTTTGTCGACTGCGAGGTGATATGCCGGAGCTGAAAACGGGCCTCCACTTGGCTGAACCAAACTCTTGGATTTTTCGGCCAAAAATTTGGTAGCTTCAGTTCTGTGGCGATGACCGCAGGCGCGGAGGCAGCAACGTTGTCGTCGGAGCTCATCGCGGCGTGTTCGTTAGAGCGTTCGGGTCACCAATTTGTTGCGGCCGGGAATGTCAGCCGTCGAAGTCAGCGAGAAAAGAGACGTGATGCTGGTTTGGAGTTGCAAGGCAAGACTGGTTTATTTCCACTCCGTGCGAGTGACGCAGAGCTCCCCCTCGACGAGGGGAGAGAAGGAGGCACCCCCGCGTTCTTCTACAAGAAAGAGGAAAAGGGAGGCCCCCCGAGCGAGCAGACGCAGCATGCCGCCGGTGCTAATTCCCCGGAGCCGGCCCCAGCCACGTTGTTCCCCGAACATGGAGGAGGAGGCGCTGGCGCCGCGCGTAGGCGAGCTGTCGACGGCCGGCTGCAGACGGGATAGAAAAGAATGCGGTGGTGCTGAGCAGCTTCCGCTACAGGCTGTAGCGCCGACCGCCCACCAGGGAGCCCTACTAGGGGGCTCGACAAACTTTGAAGAAAGTATGCACGACGCCAGTCGTACGCCGCCACTATAACCCAATATGGTTTCTCCAAGGTTGGATTGCCACACAAGGGTAACCCTTGCCGCCAAGAAAATTGGAAGCAAATGGAAGAGAGGAGACAACAGAAAAGATTGAAAGAGAGAGAAAGACGAAGATCTGGAAGGAGAGAGACAGGAAAAGGCGACTGCCGATTTCTCCTGGGTGGGTCAGCCCAGGGGTGCCGTCTACGTGAAGCCGGGGCCAAAGGGGTGTGTTGCCTCTGCCGGGGGGCCTTAAAGGTCCAAGCACCCGGCGTCGGCTCAACCCCCAGGATCCCCCTTTGCCCGAACACGGCAATGCCACGCACGGCTAGGCGTGAAAGGGGGGTCAACCCCCCCCCCCCTTTCCCGTTAGTTCGGGTCCGTGGTGTCGCTACACACCAAACGCCTGCTTGCGCAGACGCCCCTTTATCGTACAAAACCATCACCATCTGTTCGCTGTGCATCCCACCCCACAGCCATTTTACCACTAGAAACTTAGAAAACTTAATGGAACATACCAAAGCCTTTTATCTTAGTAGATTTTAATGCTCATTCTACTCTTTGGGGCAGTGACAAAACTGATCGAAGAGGGCAGATTGTTGAAGACTTTGTTTTGTCAAAGGATATCTGCCTTTTAAACTCGGGTGATTTTACATATTTTTCACCAACATCACACTTTTAGTTGTTTAGATCTGGCTCTCTGCTCACCATGTTTGTTCACCGATCTTAAATGGGAAGTCCTTGAAAAGTCGTATGGTAGTGACCACCAACCCGCCATTATCAAAGTCACGCCATCTTACCAAACACTGGCCACCAAGCCACGCAGGTGGAAATTGCAACTCGCAAACTGGCCGCTTTTTCACACATCACGCAAAGCTCGAACATATTTTTTCACTCGAACTTTCTATGCAGGAACTCAACAAAAAGTTCACTGATGTTATCAATTCAGCGGCGGAAAAGGCGATACCACAATTGTCTGGCATTGTGCGCAAGAAATTAAATCCCTGGTGGACAAATGACTGCACCGAAGCCAAAAAGCACCAAAACAAGGCCTGGGGAACCTTACGAAGGTACCCGACCTATGGCAACCTCGTAAGTTTTAAACAGGCAAAAGCCAAAGCACGACATATCCGAAGGCAGGCAGAAAAGAGTTCGTGGAGAAATACATATCATCCATTAATAGTTCAGCCACATCTAAACATATCTGGGATCAGGTGAGGAAGTTCTGAGGAGAATACACAATACCACTGCTTGCAAGTCCAGACACACAAACAACACTAGACGACCAGGCCAACCTTTTAGGCGAACACTTTTACGATGCATCATGTTCAGCGAATTACACCAATTCATTCCTCAAATACAAAGAAAATGCTGGAAAACAAAAACTCCCTACTGCTAGCGCCTCAAATGAATGTTACAACCATCATCTTACACTACACCAATTAAACAGGGTACTTTCCACCGGTAAAAAAACGGCAACAGGGCCTGACCGGGTACACTATACAATGTTGGCGCACCTATCCCAAGCATCGGCGGAAGCTCTTCTCCAATTCTTCAACAAAATATGGGAATCCGGCATAATGTCTGAAGATTGGAAAAATGCAATAGTCATACCTTTCCTTGACCCTTTCAGACGCCACCTATGAAGAAGTGTCTGTAAATGTGTGAAATCGATAAAACAATATCTCAAGACACTCAATAGTCTATTGCAACAAAAATAATGTCATAATATGTTGAGTTATGTACGTTATAGTAACTAATACTAATTAAGTTATAATTAAATATCTATTTGTCCTGAAGTCATTGATGCTCAGTTTTGGCATAAATACAATGAAATCTCAGGCTAGAAATATAGTGCAAGTACATTTTTGGTAATGTCCATTTTGAGCAAAGAAAAATTATACTTTTCACATGGCTTGCAGGAAGTGGCACATCGAACGACTCGTCGAACGTGGTAGTGCCTTCAGAAAAGTTATCATATACATCATTACACTACAAAATGAAGTTAAATGAAGACGAATTTATTTTTCAGGAGGTTCAATTCACCCAAAGCTCGATATATCTCACTCTTTCTTAGCGCCTAGTTGATACAAATAGCAAAAACAAGTGATGTACACAATTGTGTACATAGCGTGTCAAAGGGTTAAACCTGGTAAACCCCCAACATCCACGAGCAGCTACAGGCCGATAGCATTAACAAGTTGTCTGGCAAAAACATACGAGAGCATTATAAACTTAAGACTCACTTTCATTCTTACATCAACACACCTTATAGACTCGCACCAGTGTGGATACAAAAAAGGCTGTTCTACCACTGACCATCTCGTTAGACTGGAACACAAAATAGGAGATGCATTTCTATAGAAACAGTACTGTCTCGCAGTTTTCTTCGACTTAGAGAAGGCATATAATATGACGTGGTGATACGGGATTCTTGGAGACCTTGCAGACATGGGGATTCATGGAAGAATGCTAAACTGCCTTTGTGACTTCCTCTCCAATAGTACATTTCAAGTACGTCTCGGTACAGTACTCTCTCGAGTATTCGTCCAAGAAAATGGCGGACCACAAGGTTGCATACTCAGCACAACCATTTTCGTAGCCAAAATGAACTCCATCAACAAGGTCATCCCTCTCACAGTCATGCATTCTCTCTACGTTGATCTGCAAATTGCCTATCGTACCTCGAACCTATCAACATGCGAACAACTCCAAATCACAATTAATAAACTGACAAAATGGGCTGACCAAAACGGTTTTCACTTCTCCACACAAAAAACTGTTGCTGTTCTCTATAAGCAAACGAGAGGATTATGCCTGGACCCAGTTCTGCGATTAAACAATGTCCCCATAGCAGTAAAGCAGGAACATAAATTTCTAGGTGTTACATTCGACCAAAAGCTCAACTTCCTAGCCTACATAAACGCGTTAAAAATAAAGGCAAACAGAGCACTAAACCTCCTAAAAGTCTTATCCCACAAGCAGTGGGGTTCCGACCAGCTGTGCATGCTACGTATCTACCGGTCTATTGTGCGCAGTATTTTAGACTATGGTTGTATTGTCTACGGCTCGGCACGGTAATAAAAAAATTCGGCGCCTTGACCCTGTCCACGATCTCGGCCTACCTCTGTACAGTGGTGCCTATAGAACATCACCTGTGCAGAGTTTATATGTAGAGTGTAAGAAACCCTCTCTCGGTCAGCGAGGAATATCACTGACCCTGTCTTATGTTTTGAGAATCAAGTCGGGGGGGCGGAAACTCCCTATACCTCCCATGGGACGTGCTCTCGCATGCTGATACACAGCGGCAGCGCCGCTTTTACTACTGGCAGCTGCCGGGCATCCAGCTAGAAATAAATCGCAAACAGAACATTTCTTTCATGACGTCACTGGTGAAGTGACCAATTAGAGGGAAAGGGTGCAAAACTGAGAGGAGGAGGGTTGCCGTGGAAGCTCTCCTTTCCCACTTCGCATGCAAGCGGAATGTGTTCATGCCGTCTTTCAGGTCCGGTGGCCGCTTGGGCGAAGCGGCCATTCTAAAGATTTCGTTAACAATTTTTTAAAATTTTGTTCTTGTGTTCTGAAGCAGCTAAACTTAAACGGACCAATTGCTCAGTAAGGCAAAACTCGATCGACACAAATAAAATTAATTTTATTTATTGCACGTTCCGTATTAAACAAAAAAGAGAGACATACGCGTAGTGTTAAAGCGTCAATCTATAAAAGCAGCTGTAATTCACAAGTGAAATATGGACATAATGAGCAAACAGTGAACCCAGAATATCCGCACCAATGCGAAAATTATCAACAATCACGAGATGAACACGTTGTATTTGACTCAGTCACATTTGTTATGATGACGGCGTACATATTTTTCTTACAGAATTTGACTGCCAAACGAGACAGAAGTTCAGAGGAGCCGAGAGGCTTGAAGTGATTAGAAGTTCTTCAAGAGAAAACGTCGCTGAAAACAATGTTTTGGCAAGTTGACTTGTCTTCGTCAGGGCAGCAGCGTTGCCTTGACGAAGAAAAGTTCACTTGTCAAAATGTTGGCTCCAGCGACATTTCCTGTAACGATTTCTAGAAGCATTCAGTCCATTGAATGTATTTCAGTGATAGTATTAGAAGTAAAAAACCACAAAGTTTCAAACTGGCTACAGGAATTTCATGAACAGGAAGGAGCCTAAAATTGCTTCACATGGTTTGAGCTACATGCCAAAAGTAAAAGATGAAAAAAACTATGTAGCCGAGCCAACACGCATTCAAGCCTTTCATTAAACGTATTTTTCCAACAGCAGGTATATGATGTCGTCTTGACCAATTAGTCTAGCGACACTGCGCTTATGTCAGTACAGTCAGGCTTGCAGAGAACTGGGTTTACTCATGTACTCATGCAATAGTAGTACCTGCTGAAATAATGGGCCCAAATACTTGTGCTCACCTGTTGCCACTAGGAAACCTGAAAAACCTTCGTGGAACTGGAAATCCCTGGTAACACATCGCAGAGGCGTGAACAACATGTGATGCCCGATTTAGCCATCTTCGTCTTATGCATGGTTGACTTGCTCAGCATACCTCACTGCGGCTTCCGTTCTCTGCACCCCACAACTTTCTGTCTTATCTTTCCCGTACTTGGCACACCAACCGAGCAAGATAACTGAGCGTGATCCAACTTGTGATATCGCTGAGCGAGTGGCGAGGAGGAGCAGAGGCAAGCGCTACGAATTAAAGTCAACCACTTCCTGTGCTTCGCCTGATTTGAAATTCACAAATTAAGAAACAAAACAAGACAAATAAACAAAACAAGACTTCTTTACAGTGAAATTAAATTTCTTTATTTTTAAAGCTCTTGAAAGCAAATAAATGCGAACATCCACATCAACCTGACTTCGTTCAACGAGATCTTAGGATGCCCCGGCAACCGCTACGAGCGTGCATGTTCCTTGAAACCGAAATTAGCGCTCAGTGTCCGGGGCCTGATCAAGTGATCACCTGAACACATTAATCACGACATCGTCACGAAATGTGACTCACGGTTACACTACTTAAACAAGCCTCACTTAATCAAGCCACTTACTCTACCATTCAAAAAATACTGCTGCACACATGACATATCTGAAGACGCACTAAATGTAGCAAGCAAACCACCAAGACTACCCCCCATGGTTTGACCTGACCCTACTTTGCGACTTTTCTTTAACCCGCCTGAAGAAAAAAGACACACCACCAGAACACATTCAGGAATTCCGTGCACTCCAACATACATACAGAGATCACATCGAATATTGCACAGACGGCACGAAGACAGAAAATCACGTGGGTATAGGGATCGCTTTAAGATTCACTACCCTCGCTGCCGCTTCACAATTGATTGTACAGAGCTTCGCACAGAAGAACCACCCACCACAGAACAGAAACATGCGCTATTTTCACACTACAAAGGTGGCTAGACTTTGAAGTTTTTGATAGGTATAGTGCCAAATGGAACAGTCACCTTTGTATCACAAGCGTACTGTGGCTGCACCTCAGACACTCACATTACGCTGGAATCGGGGTTTTTAGATCGTATAGGGCCAGGAGATGTCTTAGCGGACAAGGGTTTTCCTGGAATTAAGGCACCCGCTGAAAGCCAAAAGGGCCTTATTGTGCTGCCCCCATTTTCAAAAGGACATGTTCAGTTCACCCACGAAGAACTCCAACAAACTTATCATGTCGCACAAGTGCGTATACACGTCGAAAGAGCAATACAGAGACTGAAAATGTTCGGCATAGTTAATTCAAGGGTGTCTATTGATCTGATTCCTCACACGAGCGACGTAATGCATATGTGCTGCATTCTTGTCAATCTTCAGCCACCCATTATCAATGAGCCAAGTAATCCACATACAGAACTTGTTTGAATGCTCATTTTGATAATGCTATGTACCAACTAGGCCCTACCGAATTTTATTCATTTTGATAAAGTTGTTGGGCCAAAAGGCAGCATTTTGAATATGCAGAGCCAAGGCTGACTTGACTGAATGTTTCTCCACCATGCTTAGTGGTAATGGGTCTAAAAGAAAAATTTAAGTTCTCTCAGTGGCTCAGCCAGGTTTTTCTTCAATGTTTGAGCTGCTCACAATAATGGCACATACACGTTGGCTTGTGGGCAGTGTAGCATAGCAGTAGATGTAGCAGTGCTTGCAGGGCGTTTCTGTATACTGAGTCAGTGCATGATGTTATGAATGGTAAATAAAATACATTTTGAAAAATGTGCAATTTTCTGTAATTCATTTCAATTGCACATACGTGTTGATACCTGCGCGTGAGCTCAGACTGGAAGCTTCTCAAACGACGTACATCCCTGCACGTTGTAAATGTTGCGCTTTGTTCAAGGAACAGTACTTGTATCACAGACACATTGACACAAAACTGTGAAACTAAGCTAAATATCCTGTACACTGTTACTGTCAAAGTGTGTTGACAAGCCAAAACATGAACGACATGCATGCTTCTGTGCAAGTTTTTATTGTAAACTATCGCAATACCCACATTCTTGTGGAGGCAGGATGTAGAAACTCTTGTATAGAAATTTAAGTAAACACTGAAACACAATACAAATAATAATCGGGGCCACCACTCGAATCCAGCTGCGAAACATTTCTAAATATGTTGAAAAAGAAAAATATTGCAAGACAAAGAGAATTACATTGAAAATACAGTAAAAAGCTCGTTAATTCGAATTCTACGGGGACGCTGAGCAATTTCGAATTAAACAAAATTCGAAATAATGAAAGTCAGCAAAAATGGGTGGATTTTGGGGGTGGGGGCTCAAAAAATATTTATTGGCCAAAAAAGTCGGTAATGACCATCAGCTTCTTTTCTCTGAATGCCACAGCTGCGGCTCTCTGTTCCAGCGCACGGACGCGGCGCAGGGAATCCTCTTCACCCTCTTCAAAGCTGAAGAAGAGACGCGCCACATTAAGTGCCTCCATCACCTCAGAAGCTGACGGGCGCACAGGCACTTCGTCATCTTCGTCTTCCTCACCTTCTGGCTCTTCAGCAACAGGCTGCCCACCGGCTACTCGAGCGGTAATGTCCTCATCAGTCAGGGCACCACACACCGATGCACAGGTGTCAACTTCAACATAATCGACAAAACTTACGCCCTGAAGAGTGCCGCGCAATGCCACTGGCATGAGCTCCACAGCCCCATCCACTCCGACGTCGCAACTATCCTGCGCACTTCCAGCTGCAAATCCACTGTGGCGGAAACAATTTGCGATTGTGGTCGCCGTCACCTGCTCCCATGCGCGCACCAACATGTGCATGGCAGTGAGCAAGCGTTATGCCGAAGTCCTTCCTATCGCCCGTGCAGAAAATCATTCTCTCCAGCATGTGACGCCTATAAAAGCACATGATATTCCTTATCACACACTGGTCCATTGGCTGTAGGGCCGCAGTCGTGTTTGCTGGAAGGAACACTAACTTTGTTGCTCTCAGCTCAACGTCGACCTTGTGCGCCCAACAGTTGTCGATGACAAGAACACGTCTGCCGCCCAGTTCCATTTGCCTGTCGAATTTCAATAGCCACTTCCTGAATAGGTCACCTGTCATCCAGGCTTTCTTGTTTGCGGCGTACTCTGTCGGGAGTGACCGAATGTTTTTGAAGCACCGTGGCTTGTGCGCTTTGCCAATCACAAAAAGGGGGGACCTTTTCCGTACCAGTCATATTTGCGGCGACCAGAACAGTGACACGCTCTTTGCTGCGCTTGCTGCCGGCACAGCTGTCTCCCTTGTAGGTGATCGTCTTGTCTGGCTGCAACTTGAAAAATAACGCTGTCTCGTCAGCGTTAAACACATCCTGTGGCGAGCAGCTCTCCAAGTACTGCTGCAGGGTGTCGCTTCTCCAAGTAGCGCATGTTTCGGCGTCCACTTCCTTTGCCTCGCAGGATAACGTGCGGAATATGAGATTGTGCCGCTCCCTGAAACGATAAAACCATCCCTCGGAGGCGACAAAGTCTTCGATGTCCAAGTGTAGGGCGAAATCGGCTGCCTTGGCCATGATGATAGGGCCGCTCAATGCGATACTCTGGGCTCTCATTTCTTTAACCCAGATAATCAAAGCTGACTCCAGTTCCGGGAATTTCGCTGTCCTTAGCCTTTTCCGACTGGCGCCAAAATCCTCGGCTTCATAGGCGTTTTCAATGGCCGTCCTGTTCCGTATGTAAGTTGACAACGTGCTCGGAGGTATGCCGTGCTTCCTTGCAATTCCAGATGAGCAATGCTATACGCACGGCGACGGTGCTGCCAACGTGCGGCGAGGTGGCGTTTTTTCTTTCTTTTTTTTTTTTTCCAAAGCATGTTCAGATAAACGCTTATTTAGTGACATCAGTGCCAGGGCCAGCGCAGTAATGATAACGATGTTCAATGTTCCAAACAAATGCGTTGACCCCTGTGTGACCCTGTCTTGTGGATAATCCGGCTGATTAGATTGGAAAATCTGATCACGCACAATCAAACGAAGACCATTTCAATAAGAAGCATCTTGCGGGACCACGAAGGTCTCGCCGAGCCTATGAAATCATGCCCAGCGGGTCAGCATATGGTGCTACTGATAATACAAAGGAACGCAACGGCTGACTTACGAAAGCCGCTTGGGGCTCCAGCACTAGAACTCTATTACTGCCGTGGCAGCTTCTGAGGCACGTGTATTGCCGCTAGTGTAACCGGGGCTTGAAATGGATCATTTATCTGTCCCATGCCGAAGAAAGTATCTCGGAAACCTCGTGTTGGCACCGATGAAACAACCAGCAGCGTAGCCGCCGTCATCTCGGGCGCGTTCTTTCTCCCTGCTCTCTTCGCAAGGTCGTCGTACCTCGAGCGTATCACGGCCGTTCGCAAGAGGTTAACGCTAAAGCTGAAACTTTTGCGTACAGACAAACTCTCTAATGAACACCACAACAATGGAGTGAGAACGACCCCGAAGACGCGCGCGTGATTCGCAGCGAGAGTGGAGGGGGCCGTCGCCCGTCGCGATCGCGGCTGTTTATAGTGCGTGATTTATTTCGTGTGTGTGATGTCAGCGTAAAGCATGCGACAAACTCGAAAAGTCCTTTCCAACTGCTACATTGTGGTCAGAGAGCGCGAATAATTATCTCACAGTTGGCTTCCTAGGCTCTCCCACTCCACGTCCCGGCGTCAAAGAAAAGAAAAAAAGCTAGATCAGGGCCTATAAGTACGAAATAGGTTGAATTGTTCAAGCGAGGACCGATTGCTAGTATCGATAGAGTCCATGTCTCTTTGAGTGGGGGGATCTACCAACATACCCAGGCAAAAATTTGCTTCAAGTGGGACCACTTGCAAATGGTTTATCGAACAGGGACCGCTGCAAGTGGGACCGCTTTGCAAGTGGGACCGCTTTGCAAGTGGGACCGCTTTGCAAGTGGGACCACTTGGCAAGTGGTCCCTGTTCGATAAACCACTTGCAAAGTGGTCTCTTCAGCTTGGTGAGCAGCTGCAACGTGGCATCGCTCTGACCAAACTTGTGTGAATAATAAGAAGCAAGTGAAAATGTTCCGACATTTATTTGAGCTTTCATTTTTCTTCCGCCTTCTCATTCCTCTTAAGACTCTTCCTCACGTCCTGAATCTTCTGTGACAGGATGGTGGAGATATTTGCGATGGTTGCCTTCACACATGTGCTATTTTCGGCCCCCCCAGTGTGTCACTGTTTCAAAAAAGAAAGCAGACATCACTAAATGAAGCATAGAGCTCATTGCACTTCAGTAGAGCATGACTATACTTACGAATTACCAAGGCGACCTTCTCGGGGCTCATCTGCTTCCGCACCGTTGCGTCCGGATTTTTTCTGTCTTTTGGGGCTAGTTTTCCCCCATACGTTCTGTCAGCCAGTGCCTCACGGCCCCATAAAGCTTGGGCCATATCTTTGGCAACTATTGACGGCTTCTTTTGGCCAAGTATTTTTTTTGCCTGTTGGGTCCCTATACAAAACCCCTTTGCCACATGGTACTGCAAAAGAAAACAAAGCAATTAGAAACACAATGCCAGGAGTGTACTTGAATATACTCACCCTACCACCACCAATATCGGTGAAGGCTTTCAGGGAGGCAACCTGAGAGTCAACTGCCAAAGAAAGGCAAAAAGATGTCGTATATAGCCAACTGACCCATTCAACATCACCACATTTTCAAAGTAAACATATTCCGAGAAACAGTGTAGTAGAAAGCTGTGGATAATTTTGGCCCCACGTAAAATAGTATTTCTGCATTTGTCCAAGCCACGATGCAGCTGATAAAGGGTGGCATCTAGCAAATTATTAGAACACAGTAGCTGCTGAGCCACCATGGCAGGTCTCTATCTAATGAATGGATAATTTGGCTTTTACCTGTGGGCAGTGCCTCTTCAGCAGGCTGCTTTCCCAGGTTAACATTTGGGACTCGATGCGAGCTAGGGGGGATGCTCTTCAGCCAAGGGGGGGTGTCGGTGGCACTTCAATGTCCGAATATGTATCCACGTTTTCTTGAGAAAGGCAGCCTACCATTGAGAAACATACTGCCAGGCAATTAAGCTGAGAACATAGAAAACACCTTGAAATGAAACACTGGCTGTGATGTCATATATTTTAAATATAGTACAGTAAAATAAAGTCATTTAGAGGTGTCACTGATAAGGGTAATTATCTGAACATTAAGGAGGATTGTTTGTTTAAACATTGTCACCACATCAACATGTGATCAGGTAAGATATAAACATACAGCTATCCAACATTTATTTGAAGTGCCTAATGAGAATTGCAGACAGTAGAATGGCACAGAATCTAAACATGAACCAGAAATGTTGGGTACACAAACTATTTAAAGGTTGTTTTGAATAGCCGTTTGAATTATTGAGGTAAAATCACATTTGGCAAGTTAATTTGAAGGCTATATGGATGCACTCTTACAAAGAAAATAGGAAGCACATGTGAGAAAATGATGTGACACTATTTTCCACCATAGCATTTCACCTGAATTGAAATGCAACCACTATGGCTGGGATTGAATCTATGACATTCGGGTCAGCTGCAGAGTACTCCAACCACCAGGGCAGATCATGGTTAATATAAACCTTTTAAAATGTGCCCTGAATGTTACCAAGTGTTTCCTCCACTTTGTAGTGCATGTGTAAAGAGCGTTTCAAGATCCTTCTATAAAAAAAAGTCAAATATTTCATGCAGTGCAATGAACTTTACCTGTGAGAGACTCCACCACGTTTGGCAGCTCCACTCTGCGGCACTCTAGCATCTCTATAACTAAAAACATACAAAAACATCATTTAGTTCGTGTCCGCTCAGAAAAATTTAATAAAGCTCCACATATCAATGATAACGGCACTACACTGACTTGTTGAAAGTTTGACATCAATTTTCTCATTCATCGATGCCACGATGGCCCGCAGTTCGGCGTTTTCTTTACAAGCTGCCTCATACCGAGAGCGCCAGTACCGTGAATCTGCCCTGGCTCTCTTCAATTCTTTTCAGGCGACATCATCATCTGTGCCGCTCTCCGAATCGGTCTCAGGTCAATTCCGTTTTTTTTTGGAGCCCTGCAAACAGAGCTGTACAGTAATAACTCACATATATAATTATGGCATATGAAGATATTTTGAAGCCACGTACCTGAACAGCACGGGCAGCTTCATTTTTCTGTGAAGAACTTTTCATGTGCTCCTTCAATATGCTCTCATAGGCACTCCTCTTAGCATCTTCTTCATTGCGTCTGGCTTTCTTATTGGTCTGCAAAGATGTTAAAACCAGAATGCATTATTAGGTGGCAATGTTGGAAAATTTCATGTACTCTACCTGTTTGGACACCTGCTTTTGTGATACTGGTGCATCACTGTCACCTCCCATCTCAATGTCTGATATTTGGATGACAGGTCTGCAGAGTCTTTTGTTTGCTTTTTTCTCTTCAAGCTCCTCTCTGGAACCTATGCGATGTAGAGTAGAATTGTTAAAATTCACTCACACAAACCTAAATAAAATCGAACAGAGCCCACACTTACCTGCTTTGCACACAAAACATGCATTAATAGCGTCCAGGCACAAGTACCCAATTAACCCTACCTAGCAAGCTTAATTTATTGTATCCATCCAAAATGTTAATACCAATACAGCAAAAGCTCGTTAATTACTGTATATCTGCTGTAAAATATGTGAGGTACCGAGAGGCCCATGTGAAATTGTAGATGCTGACCCAAGAATCAAATGCTGTACGTTACGTACTTCTTGCATGCTCAAACTGTGGAGTGACAGCGCGCACGTAGTAAAATTCGAATTATTCTGCCAACAAACTCGGGACTTACCAGAATTCGCTAGCGAGAGGTACCTTCAATATTTCACATGCACTCACACACGTGGCTACAAGCGCACATGATGCACACGGTAACAGCCGAGTACAGTAATAGCCGCTGGCCCTGATTACTTACTTGCCAACAGAAGAACTTGGGAAGGATATTGCCCATTGTTCTCCAGATTCTCCTCTTCCACCCAGAATGTCATATACACCTTGTTCCTGCTGAAATCTTGCTCATTTGCAGGATGAAAATCTTTGATGTTGCTAGCCGGTACAGTGAGCAAGTTTTTCTATCTGTTGAACTATCCTTTAAGCAAGTGAAAGAACAGCTACTGCATGTGAGCGAGTTATTCTTTACACACACATACAAAAACGCTTTGTTCCTTGCAATAGGTATGCTTAGTAAAAAACAAGTTCAAGAATAAATCAGGGTAACAGGCCCAGGCAAGTGATCGCCTTTAAAGGAGTACTGACATAATTTTTTCAGGGCGGAACAAGTTAGTATGTCATGAATAAGGAGATCGAGTATATGAACGATGACGAAGGAGAAGCACTCGGAACAGGCATGAGCGCGTGCATGGAGTGGCATACGGCTCGACGCACGTGCGGTGAGCCGTAAACGAAGGTGGCAGTTCCATGAGCTGGCATTGTTTGCGTGGCTACGGTAGAAGACGGTCCCATCGGCAGCTTCATACTGTCTGCGGGAAGCAGCGGTCATTCGGTTCCGGAGGCCGTGACGCTGGCACTCCGTGATGTGGCCGTTGACCTCGACGACGCTCGGGCGAGGCTCTTCGAAGGTGCTGCAGCCCCTTGTGGCAGTTCCGGATGCGTCAGCAGCAGTCCCTCTTTGACCTGTCGGACAGCAGCAATCCCCGGGACGCCACGTCATCACTTCGAGCAGAGGCCGAGCTCGTACTTAGGCCTAACCAACGAAGGCACCCTGCGACATTAACGACGATGACCGGGCAAAGGCGTAATTACGGCAGCTTGACGGGCCGTTACGCATCGCAGCGACGATTTAAACAGGATCGTCGGCTACATCGGACGTGGACCCAACACAACGGAGTTTGGACTTGCAGCGATCGACGGTTCCAAGTAAAAATATTCGATTCGGTCTACGACCTGACAGCAAAGTCAGACTGTAGTTAGGGATCCAAACAGTCACGAGAATTTAGAATTTTGTAGTTGTAATTAGTGCATTTTTTGCAGATTTCTTGAAGGGGTACTGACACAGAATATCGCGGCCGAGACAGCCTGTGGGTTCGATTCCCGTGAACATGTGTATATCATCTGCAAAATATCAACAGCGAATATAGCTTGGAAGGTATTTTAAATTAATTTTGAAGTTTGCGTGAGCAATCGACTCCCTCGCGCTACTGACACCATCAGAGATGACCCTCGGTGACCCCCCCTACTTCCCTCACGTGACCACGCTGCAACAAGTTATGATGACGTCATAGCCGCCATTTTTCTTTTGCCGCGTTTGTTCCAGCAGTCTATACTTCTCGGCGGCTGGTCGCGAGTCCGTGGCCGCGGCGCACGCGTTGAAAGTTTTGTGTTTGGCGACACTGCTGTCCCGTTTCCTATTCGAAAGGACTTCTTGATGCGGACCGTGCGGAAGTGCGTCACAGTTCTGTGTGCTGACGTGATCGAGAGCTGCGCACGCTAGGTGGTGATAGTTGCACCCGGCGGCTTGTCATTTTTCGAGCTCTCTCAAACCGAAACTGAAACTGGTCGGTAATGAGGAGCCTGTAATTAAATATCTGCCGCGCACTGCAGCAAACGAGGTGCCGTGTTATGACTAACAGGCCCCCAGCAACACATTGCATCAAAAAAACTCGAGGCCAAAGTTTTTGTGTCAGTACCCCTTTAAGAACACTTCCTGAAACTTCTCACTGTTTTTTGTTTGTTTATTGAGTGTTCAGTTTTTCTCTTTGTTTTTCCTGTTTTGTGATTAAATCACATTTGCTGTGCCTCCCTGCGTCCTCTCAATCCGTCTCCAAAGCATACGCCCCCCCCCCCCCCCGAGATCCGTGACATAGAATTCGTTCTATCATGGTCGATTAAGTGACAAGTCGGTGCTCTTGATAACCGAGCTGCTGTTGACCATTGTGCGCAATTTGCTGATGTACTTTTTTTTTTTTTGCTTTTCACCAATTCCTGATTGCGCTTTAAAAAGTCCAAATGAGCTCGGTGCTTTGATGCATTTGATTTTTTTTTTCTTTTTGCACTTTGTTCGCAATGAAAACCACCATGGTGTCCTGCAGCACCAAAAAAGGCGTGCTTTTGGTTTCCAAGTTATATTTTTAAGTGGATTATAATATATAAGTTTATTATAAGTGTAATTAGAATTCACTTCGACCAAAAATGCTGGACATCAGCAGGAAAAGGCTGCTGTTCCTGCTGTTCGAGAGAAGTTTCTATGGGGAACGTGCACTGAGCCGGTGGCGCCTCGGTGCGGGAGTGAACGAAAGGAATTGGCGTGTTCCGTGCAGCAGCCGACCCATGAGAGCAGGCGTGTCAGGTTGTTAGTGGTGCTTTGCAATGTCGCGTATGAATTGCTGTGTCGTAAAATGTGCCGATAACTATAAGAACTACGCACCTCGAACAAAGTTTTTCAGTTTTCCGCCGTGACAGTGCTTCAGAAACCGGCGGGAACACTGGATTAGTGGACGCCACGCGTAGGCATGCGCAGGGTTCCCCTTCAGAGGGGGAGACGGCTCGTCGCAGCGCCTCCCTTCCCTCTTAAGTCAATGTATGGGGCAGACTTTGCGCCCCTCCTTAGGTGACTAGAGGGGGCGGCCGCCTCCCTCATGCGCACGCCTATGACGCCACGTAAAGCAAGTGATCTCGCGGGCACGTTTATAAAGTACATGCTGTAGCTAGTTCGCTGTGAATTTACTCTCTACGCTTGTTAACTGATATTTTTAACGCACTGGAGGAACCGAGGGGCATCCGGAAAAGTGATCTCGAGTCTGTAGTCCACAATTCGTTGGCGTAAAGCAATCGACAGATCCAGCAATTCTCCCTAGTACACTGCTGCTGTTCTTCCCCCGTATCGCAGTTCGTAAACAGTAACATTAAGGAAGAAGTCACGCATGCCAGGCAAAATGCGTCTCAGACCACGAGAATTTCAAAATTTATTCCCCATGTACTGCTATAGCCCTTAAGAGCCGTGTGCGTGCAAGCGAAGCCGGGCCACGCCATTCTATTGCGCTACGTGACAGCTGAGATATCGCGTGCAAACCTGGCACATGACAAATTTACTCAAAGACCCATGCAGCCCGAGCAACGCCTACAAACGGAACTGAACTACTGCACAGAAAACTTTGTGCAAATGCCACGCATTAATAAATGCAACACGGGCAGGTCGGCGACCGTACGTATTACTTGCGCGCATAGCAAGGGGTTGTCTAACACATGTCAGACACAAATGTCATCGTTTACTCAACAATAACCACCAGGCAAGATGGCAAGAAATAATGTTCACAAATGTCGATGGTGACGGTCTATGCTTCGAGCTTTACGCTGGCCGGCCGCACGAATCACCCTTTCAAAACACTCTGCCGTGCGTCTGTGCTACGTCACGTTGAAAACATGATTGATTCCGTAAATTTATGTCCTTTCTCCTCGTTTGGGGCCCCAAAAGAATCATGCACTGATAACTTTCTGGAAGCCTGCCTGTTTTATCAAACCTGTCACCTTTGCGCACACGCATTTGCATGCAATGCGGGCGTAGCTGACGGAGAGACGACGATTCGTAGCACGCCAGTTGCCACTGAAGTGGCCGCAAGTCGCCACTCGCGGCACTGACGGCGCATAGGTGCAGGGCACTGCTGCGCCCCCTGTAGGTGCTGCACGTTTCCCATAGGCTTTGCAACAGCAAGATTTTCCCACAAAAATTGAAGTAAGTGTGATCCGTGTTGCACCGTTATCTGCGCTCCTCTGCTTCTTTTAAATAACTTAAGCAGCCCTCTATCAGCGCCCAGTTTAACTCTAGAGCAAGAATGAAAACAAAGGCTCACAAGTTAAATTGAATGGAGCTTTCTTAGCTTCGGGCAGAGTGGAACGATTGAATGTTAGGACGATATGTGGGTCTCACCACCTCTTCACCATTCCGTCTTATGGGGATGCGACGGATGACGACACCTTGGTCTCTGAAGTCTTCGAGGAGGTCAGATTCTGTCTCGTGCATCGAATCACATTCCGATATGGCACCTTGAACTGTGTTCAAGCTGCGATGGTGAGTAATGGACACCAACAAGTGAGTGAATCTTCTTGCGATACTATAACAAGATGATCACCAGATGAGAGCTTCTTTGCGTCGTAGTTCTTTCCTGCAGATTTCTCTAGTGTTCTAGCGATCATGAGAACAGACACTGCTGCCATTGAGAAATAGGGAAAGGTGGTCACATTCAGGTCAAGTTCTCACCAGGCTTTCTACGGCGTGGTACCTTTTCAGGGACCGATAATGTTCTTGGAGGAATGAGTACTCATGCGAAATGTGTATTTTGATGGTTCCCAAATGTCACCTGTGTTTCACCGTCTTATTCACAGGAAGGTCCCGGAGCTCCCCGCCTGATAAACAGACAGGGAGCCCGTTGGCCATAGCTTCACCATGGCCCCGGCTGCCACCGCTAATGGTTTCTATCCATTACCTTAAAACCTTCTGCCACAGAGCGGATAACAGCTTCGGTATGGTCTGTGGTGGTGCCAAGCACCATCACCTTGATACTTAAGGTTCCCTTGCGGGGTATTTTCATTCTCTCTGTTCATGTCCACGATGCATATGCCACAGATAACATATGGGACCCCTCCACTTGTTGCAATATGGCACCCACACCGTAAGCAGATGCATTCGTTGAGACAATGAAGGGCAGTATCGGGTCAAACATTCGCAGGACCTTGTGGGATGCTTGTAATCTCTTTATCTTGGTGAAACTGTTTGGCAATGTCATCCCAGTCGAAAGGTACATTCTTCGCGTAGCAGGCAGTGCATTGACTCTACCTCATCTGCCAGACGTAGGACAAAGTTGGCATAATATTCAACTAACCCTAAGAAAGAGCGTTGCATGACTTCACCTTGTAGGCGCAGAAGCATTCACGATCGCGGAGCGGTGCTATAACCTCTATACTGACCTGATGTCCTAGGAATGGCAGCTCCGATGTGTTGAAAGTGTTGAAGACTCATTTCTCGTTGCGTTTGAACCCAGCTTCCACGATTCATTCACGGACTTCCTTCACGTTCTGCATGTGTTCGCTGTCAGTCTTACCAAGAATGATTATATCGTCCAAGTAGCACAAGACCTCTTTGCAGCCTTCAAGAATCATGATGAGTCCAGCCTGACACCCCTGAAGGCAGCCCGAGTGAGCCCTTCCTAAAACCTTTCTTTGTTCATGCTCCAGGGATCCTCTGGGACCATTGGCCATCAGCACTCCCACATCGCAGGTAGAGTTTACATTAATTGAGAATTCTTGACGGTGTTGAAAGGTGCACTCGGTAGGTGATCGCTAGCATTGAGTGGCTGAAACTGCCTTTATAGTTCCTGTTTTGAGAACTTGTATTAGCTGGGCACTCGATCACAACATGCTTTCCATCGATGGCTCCTATGCAATGCAGCATATTCCACCTCAGCTCAAATTCGTTTGCAACCTATTGAAAGAAATGAGTAAGAGTGCATTAGTAGTGAGCAAAAGTCATGCAGTGGCATCATACATTTGCAAATTTTTAGTCTTGCAAACCCATTCCTGACTAAACAATGCATGGGTATGTTCATGGTGTCTGCCACAAACCTTCTTTTCTAATTTCGACTCTGCAAGGATCACAAGTACATGGGAGGCAGAAGCGAGTACATTGAAACATTTACGAGGTACTGTGCTGCAGCACGGCTCACAGCATCTCGTTTGGAATGCCACCTCCTCCATTCCCTTTTCATTGCAAGGTGGTCTTCAACAGCATGCTCAAGCACAAGGCCCGTAACAATTTGCAAAGCCCACTGCGCCCAAACACACAGAACATGTAGGTTCAGGATGCAAAATTTTTAACACGAAAGTGTTTTATGCCGGGGTTCACCAAGATTTCAGTGACGTATTTCCGTCACGGAAATGACATAGAAAAAATACACATGATCAAAAGACAAAGAAAAAAAGTTCCGTCAACGGGAGTCGAACCTACGACCTCTAGGTACGCGACAAGAGATGCCGGGCACGCTATCCACTGCGCCATGGTCACATACTTTGCAAGCTTTAAAAACAAGCCTTTTATATCTACCACTGTCCTCTCACAGTGGCCTTGCTAAGAGAAGTAATGCATTATGACCGTGCAATGCACGATTAGTTTATTCAAAGCGTTGTTTCTCCGCGTCCATCCCATTCGGCGTGTTTCGAATAGTAAACGTGCCATTTTGCCGACGCATTAACACACTGCCAGGTGGCGGCCTTACCCCTAGCATCCACACTCGTAGCATCCGTCCATACCGAAAATAGCTGTGCGACGCGCGAGTGCGTCGCGTGGCCGTAACTCCGCGTCCCTAGCCATGTTCCTAGCTCGCCCCGCGAAAAATCGCAGCCGGCCAACGGGGAAGACACGACGCACGTTGCGTTTTCCTCTGGTCGGGCAGCGTTGTTCAATAACTCTAACATGCCGCGAGTAGGCGACCTTAGCCCAAGTTCGGCGCCCAATCATTGACGCTCTTCCGGCTGTCACACCGCTTTAAATGACTCCGCTATCACCGTACAGCTACCAGAAGCATCTATGACCACAAGGGTTTCTTTAGTCATTCATCATAGACGTTAGTCGTCGGGATACAGATGTACCATCAAGCGTCGACGTGGATGCATCCACGTTAAAGGGTGCTATAACTGTCAACACACCAATAGACATTGTGCAAGCTCTCTTATATCAATGTACAGTAAACATTCGACTACTTCTGCAAGGACACGTTTCACTTTCGCGTTATACCGATTCCTATGACGGAGGGATCAACCATGTTTTTTTACTTAATAGACCATTGGTCATTCTGCTTTTCTGTCAGCAGCTTTGGAAGCTTTTACTGCTATTCTGAAATCAGGGGCGTAGCCAAAAATTTTTTTTCGGGGGGACACCTCCATGATTTTGGGTGGGGCACCTCCTTGAAATTGTCATTTTTCACTCTGTATGCCATGGCAAAAAAAAATTTCGGGGTGGGGGGGGGGGGGGGCACGTGCCCGGTGTGCCACCCCCTGGCTACGCCACTGTCTGAAATACTTCATTATGCAACTGGGGCACCCTAAGTTTTGACTGAAAAATTAAAGGAGGAGTTAAGCAAGTGCACACATCGTGTTCCACTGTGCTAACTAATGAAATATTAAAAATAATTTAGTCATATGTGCGTACTTGTAGCGTTGAGCATGCAGTATAGCGGAATTTGCTACTGTATTAAATGGTAATCTGAGGTTGCATCCACAACATCTTATGATATTCAAAGAAATAAGTTATTTCTGTCAGGATCTCGATTTTTACTACACAATAATTGTCTGAAATGCTACTTTTTGCTTCTTTAAAACAATGCTTACACTACTAAATAATTTCCTGCAATGCTGCTTTTATTTTTGGAAACAATGCTTACTCTATTTTTGTGCTGTGACATGTGCAATGTGATTTTCATTGTGTGCATAATAGACCTTTTGGCACAATATGTAAGTCTGTCCATATCACCTAAACTGGTAAAGGATGAAACAGCTATGCAAAATTCCTTCAGCAGCAGCATTTTTTTTTTCTGCGACACTCATCCTCAATATTCCAGGACATCCCTTACACTTGTCACTTCCTCTTAACTAAAAAAAAGTGGGTTGTAGTGCCACCTATCGGCCGAAAAGTTGTTACTGCACTTCACCGACATTCCATGGTGTTTTTTTGTTTTCCACTTATAGAGTGCTTGTTTTCTTTAGTGCATCGCTGCGCTGAACTCAGTTGAGCCAGGAATACAGAGAAAACATTTTGTGCGAATCGCAGGAACTTGTTTTTTGTGGGACTAGTTGGTCAAACATGTCATTTATAAAAGGGCTGCAATTACGCACATACACTAAAAAGGGGAGAAGAAGCCCATGACTATCTTGTCTGTCCTTTGCATACGTACAAAGTTCTGTTAAATATTATCTTGCGCAATTACTGAATCTGTGCTGCAAGCGCGAGGTGGGCATTAGCAAATATGGACATCAGAACACAAGCTTTAGTGTCTTTAATGCCTTCTTGTTTATTCATGTTATTCTCAAGGCCAAGCTTACCATGTGGTGATCAATGTGATGGGACGTATATTGCGTAGATAATGGTCGTGACAAATGCTATAGAAGTTCACATAGGAAAAATTTCGATGTGAAGATTTCGAAAGCTTCAGAAAAGATTAGTACCCGCTAAAATGGATGGGAAAGTGACCTCCACTGTAGCTCAATCAGTAGAGCATCGGACACATTATCCAAATGTTATAGGTTAGATCCCTACCTGCGGCAAGTTGATTTTTCATCCGCTTTAACTCCTTTGCATTCATAACAAGACTGAAAGTTGGGCTCGTTGGTTGTACCTTCATAATGGAATGGCAGCTTGACCACGCGTCATAATTACTATACTACAGTTAAAACGTGCAAGTAATGTGTGCTGTACCTTTCTCAGCTTGATTGCCTGTTGTTTTGAGTGGGTTGCGTCTCACACAAAAGAAAGAAAAAGAGCCATCGATCGGTCCCCCCCTGTTTTGTTCATTGATAGCAAGGTTCTCGTTGCGGCAGCCCTTACAAAAAATCTTATTGAAAAATAATTGAAACGCCATTGCTCAATGTCGACATATTGTACTGAATAGTCATTGTCGGTCCATTGAAAAGTCTTTGAACTTATTGTTGACACGTATAGAATATTGGCCACTGATCTTTTTCCTAAATTTTATTGACATAAAAGTAGTTGAATGGTTGTCGACTTCTTATTGAAAGTACATTGTGCATTGAAAATTCTTTGTCACGTTTGTGTTGAATAATTATTGAGCTGCAATTGAAACAGCATTGAACGTACATATACAATATGTTTTAATAGTTGTTGAATTTTTGTGGACATACAAGTAAAAGTGCGCCATGTACCTCAGTACAAACAATATGCCTACTGATGCACATGCCTTAGTAGGCATTGTTCAAAGTTCTTACATAGAACCTCTTGAAGAATTCCTACTGAGGCCTACGGTTACGCTATAATATATTGCAATTCCCCATTGTACGCCTAGGGTTTATATACACTCTTCATAGGTTGAATAAAAGCTTCCCGTGGTGCCCTTTCACGAAGTTTTATATGAGCCACAGGTGCCCGTACATGTGCCACTGGTGGTGTATGCTTACGTAGAGAACTGTAAGAGGCCTGCGCAGTTTGAGTCATACTGTGCCAATTCACACTCTGGACGGGCAACAAGCTACATGTACACAAAAAGCAAAGAATAAATTAAATCAAGTAATTTATTTTCACCACAGCTGAATTACAATAGCAAAAGGCACAACTGCACGGAAGCTCAAAACACAACTTCTTGCCTGCAGCATAAACATCACTTCAAAATATACCTTTGAAATAAATTGATATATACAAAATTGGAACACTGCAACCACTCCAAAAGCATTGTTTTAATGCTCACTTTAAAAGGACACGGTACGTGCCATGCATATATTGACTAGTTTGAAACTTTGCACCCTCTCAAGAAAAAAAGAAAAAGCAGCACAAGGCAGCCAGGATATAAAAGCACAGTTTCACTGCTTAAAATCAGGAACATTGCAACCACTACAAATCAAAGCACAGTTGATATTCACCTGCAAACAACACTGTGCGAGCTTAAAACTATAGCAAACCTTTCAAACCTTTCTAAAAGAAAAGCGACTACAGAACATGCACATTTACAGCATATTAAGGCTGCCTACTTATAAAACACTATTTGAATGCTTTAAATAGGAACACTGTAGCTACTACAAGCACAGTTCTCGAGTGTCTCTTGGAAAGAACAATGAACATATTTTAACTTGTTCAAAACGTACCCTCTCACACACACACACAAAAAAAAAGAACAAAAGTAACACGTACATATACAGCATAGTAAGGCTGCCTGCATATAAAGCCCAATTTCACTGTTTAAAAATGTGCAATTCTCAATATTCACCTGGAAAGAACACACTGTCCATATTTCAAATGATTAAAAAACTACATTCTCTTTAAAAAAAAGGGACTACAGAAGGAACACACACATGGACGGGGCAAGGTGGCCTGCACGTAACTACCAATTTCACTTCTTAAGATTTGAGCTCTGTAGAATCTAAAAAAGCAACTTTTTTCTAAACATTCACTTGGAAAGCACAGAGCAAGCAAATCTTAACTTGCAGAAACTTCCTGCCCTCTCTTTAAAAAACAGAACAGAAGTAACACTTACAGAGTAAGCTGCCTACACTTCAACTTCAGTAGTCACGTTGAACATCCCAATAATGGCAGCGCCGCACTTTCATTTATCGTGCCTTGCAAGCAGGGTTGAAAGGCTGTTCTTTAGGTATGCGACGTTGCAGCCTGGGTATTTCGTGCAGGTATAGCCTACAAAGAGGAAGTCAACAACACAGGCAAATATAAAGCATTAGGAATGTGTATATAAACTAGTATAGATAAAATTCTAAGATGATCAAGCACACAATTTCCCAATACTGCTCTTGGAAAAAATTCACCAGCATACTGATGGAAACAGAAAATCAAGTGGCAACACATGGTGGATCTTTACGGTGTCATCTCTGTGTTCCACCTCTGTTGGTGCTTGACCACATGTGCCTTAAAAAGTCGGAGCTATATCCAGTGCCACAGGAAAAGTAACTTTTCTATACTTACCTTAAAAAAAAAGGACTTGCATCAGTGTAAACACTGCATTAGTTATGTAATCAGACAAGCAGCTAGGTTACATAGCACAGAAAAAAAAAGTGCAATTGTGTCATTAAAACAGAAAAGTTTTTATCGGAAAAATAAAAGGGAATTGTTACCTAATACTACGTTTGCCAATTATTATTCATGCTTATTTTTTCAGGGGACATCAGAAAGTGGCTAAACAGTCACGATTTTACCATTCCTTAGTTCTCAGCTCACTTTCAGTGAACAATATTTACACCGCTTCAGTGCTTGAAAGTACAATTTTTGCAAAAACTACTTTTACGAAAGTGCAAACAGATTACGATAATGCTTAAAGAAATTGTACTGACAAAAAATTGTTCTGAAGAAATTGTCTGGCCATATGCTTAAGATCGAGATGTGTTCGAAGTACTAGAAAGACCTTGTCTGGTAGTACCTTGTGGTTTTTTTTTAAAATGAACATTCTTGTCAAGTGCAATCCACGTTTCAAGCACAAGAAAAACATTTGGAAATGATGTGTCAAGAGCACTAGAATTTTCAGCATTTCATATTCTCCATAAGACCTCTCACCAAGACAAAACTGATATGTACGGTAGCTGCAGCTTTAGTACAGTAACCAGATTTGTTCCGCTGCTACAATGGCTTCGAGCAGTTTTAGCTTAGTATAACATTGACCTGCCTCTCTGTTTCTCCAACGTAACCACATGGAACTGGAAATACCATTGATACCTGCCTGTTCTCTAATTAGGTTATAATTCAGCAGCATGCATTATTTAACAAAAACATTCGTCCAAGTAAACTTACTTCTAAAGTTAATACTGTGACCTAAAACAATCTTGCTTAGACAACCTTGCTGCATGACGTTACACTTTTGGGGTTTAAGTTTTGGTAAACTTAATTTTGAAGGCATGCGCCAAAGAACACTTATACCAAGCCACCAATCTTGGTAGGCGTAAAGACGTTCTACGAGCTGTTGCTCATCTTTTATTTTCGTTCAGTAATTTAGAGAAATAAATACAAGTATGGCAGGCAGCCACCCGTGTCCAAGGACTCTAGGCCATCACCTAGGCCAGGGTGCTTGTGGCACCACCCCGCTCAATCACGCCGGACATCTTCCCTAGTCACTCACTCACTCACTCACTCACTCACTCACATATTTCACAAAATTAGCAAATTTGGCTCAGTGATGTCAACAGAGATCTTACTGGTTTATGTGTTGCATCTTTTACCTGACATGTGCATGTAGCGATTAGTCAAGAGCGAATGATTTCACTCTTAAATATATTTTAAAACATATGAGGTCTTTGTTTGCCTTGTTTTATGTAACGGCCCCTTAACATGACATTGCACGAGATATTCGCTTCAAGATGAGGGCAACAGATCTTGAGGCCACAGTATTTTGTTTCAAACACAGGCTAAAGAGAGCTTCTGAGCAGCTTTTGTGAAGCTTAACAATGACAGGACAAGACCTTGCAAGTGTACATTGCGTTTTTTGATCAGCTTATATACAGCGCCTAAGGGACACGGACGAAGTTCAAAAAAGGTGACGATAGGAGCACGTTGT
>JALIZH010026407.1:0-29508 GCA_030522465.1 Rhipicephalus appendiculatus
CGCACACACACACCCACACACCCAGGCATCAAACACGGACAGCGCTCACTTCCAACTGAATTTATTCATAGCACGAAGGCTTGAATATATACATGTGGCACATGCGCGCATTAACATCACAGAAGTTATCAAAGAAGTGTGTTCGCGCTCTAATTAAGTTTTTTAGAAATGATCTACCAAGTAGCCAAACAACAAGTTTTTTTACTGTGGTTACGGAACCACACTTTGGCGACGTCAGTTAAGTAGAATATAACGTTGGCGAGCTTGTGCGCATCGTCCCATTTGTTGGGCTTGCTCACCAGAACGTACTCGTCAAGCCAGTTTTCCGCGTCCTTGTCGTCAGTACCACTGAGGAGAGGAGGGTCACGCTGCCGAAGGGGGCCGGAGCTAACAACAGTTGGAGGGGTTGTTGCTGCCTGGGGGTCAGGCTGCTCGCCGTCGTCCGGGGGCCATGAAATCAACTGGAGGCAAGGTTCGGCTACGAAGTTCCAGAACGGTAGAGTACCCAGAACCTCCACCAGTTAAAATAAGGCGTTTCGGGGGTAGCACTTCTTTAATAAACCGTATGGACCGTCAGGGCAGGTCAAGGAAGAACAGCCGAGCAGGCGCCAGTAGAGTAGAATAGAGTAGAGTAGAGTAGATCCTTGAATCTGTGGCGCACACCCACGCTGGGGGATTGGCCAAGAAACCGGATAGTTTTGTAAAATTATTTAATAAAAGTTTAAATTTGGTCTATTTAAAAGAAATAAGAATGCAACAGGAAGAAATTATTAATGGAGTGTAATAACGAACTGGAAGAAAGCAATGAAGCGATGAATTTAATTTAAATTAAAAAAAGAAAAAGCAGGTGGGAGAAGTTTGGAAAAGTGTAAAGTAGGAGCAAAGATTGATTTCAACGCTTAAATCTCTTTGAACCTTTAATGAACTCCAGCAGTGCATCAGCAATGTTCCCGTCACTATGGCCCAGACCCAAAGCCCAAAAGTCGCGATAAACCAACACCGAACGTCGTTGTCTTTCTGCCCGAGAGAGGTACCCTCTGCCTTTCAGAACGGCGCTGATCTTCTTCATTACAGTATATATGGTACGAAATTTACGAGAAAAAAAAAGCGCTGTGTTGCACCTTCTGTATGTTGGTCGTAGTCCTGTGTAGCCCCGGATTTTTATTGGTAATAAACTAATTAGTTAACTTAGGTCATAAGTCTTTTTAATTACTGCTTGAATTCGTAAAATACTGACCTTTATTGTTGGGCCGCCTCAAATAACCTCTGACTCCAGCATTTGTTTTGTGGTGAAATCGGCCGCGGTTTCTTTTTTCGGTGCGAAACCAAAAATGAGCAAAACATGCCAATTATTAAATAGGCGTTCACTCGCGCGCCTTTACTCAAACGCCTGCGCGCGTGTTTTGGTTGACATACAGATGCAGTGCGTTCGTTCATCCCTACATGGGAGAGGGCGTCATGCTTTTGATGGACGTAGCATCAAAACACGCCTTTGACGCGTCTATCAAAGAGGGTGAAGCCCTGCACAATGGGGCTACGTACGAATGCAGTCGTGCATCACGGAAAGAACGCGCTTACGCTTTTGAATAGTGGCGCGTGATGCGCGCTTATTTCACAGTTGGCTTGTGTTGCAGCGTTTCTTCTTTTTCGGAAGAAACTACAAGCAAATTTCAGAGATTCTGAGATTAGTTGTGCGGGCCTACAAGCTAATGTTAATATTTTACCAAATCAAGCAGAATTAAAAAGGTGGCTGAATAAAGTAAACTCATTAATTCTGCTTTAGTAATGAAGAAATCAGTCAACACACGACTACCACAAATATTGTCACGTGGTCGTGACGTTGACGAAGGCAGTAGGCAGTAGTCCAAGATGAAACACTTTATTTGGGCCGAACTTGTGGCCGGTAAACTGAAGGTGAGATAACAGCAATAAACGCTGGTACTGATAGCGGCGAACAGAGCGTCGGCCGTCGATGAACTGAACATCGTTGGAGCGCGCCGGCTTTTATGCATCACGCGTCGAACATTCTAGCCTTATCACTGGTCATCGCGCAAGCTCAGGAATAATCTCGAGTGGTCGCGTCTTGCGAGCAATCTTAACAAAACGATCTACAATAATCGCAAAGGTTCTAGAACAATAAGGCGCGGTTTGAGCTGAGATTTGCTGACGGTCTTTGTGGGCGAAAACCGAATACAACAAAAGTGAAAATAAGAATAGCGCGCGGCAATGCCCCCTCTGAATAGGCATCGTCCCGATGCTTAAAACAGAACACGGGGAAAATGCATGCAACAATAAAGAAAGAAAGTTCAATAATTAAGCAATAAGTGCAGTCCTGTGGTTTGCTAACGCGCGTAATACGGCTTGAGGCGCACGACATGGACGACTCGAGGTCGCGCACGGCGCCGTTGAGAGTTCGTTATGCCGTCCGGGACGACCTCGTAGTCCAGAGCACCGAGACGTCGAAGCACCTTGTACGGCCCGAAGTATCGCCAAAGGAGTTTTTCACTAAGTCCACGTCGGCGTATCGGTGTCCACACCCAAACGCGGTCGGCGGGCTGGTATTCCACGAAGCGTCGTCGAAGATTGTAACGGCGGCTGTCGGTCGTCTGCTGATTCTTGATCCGCAGGCGGGCGAGCTGTCGTGCTTCATCGGCGCGCCGTAGGTAGGCGGTCACGTCGATGTTTTCCTCATCGGTGACGTTCGGTAACGTGGCGTCGAGCGTCGTTGCCGGGCTCCGTCCGTAGACCAACTTCTATGGCGTCATCTGCGTCGTTTCTTGCACGGCCGTATTGTATGCGAAGGTCACGTACGGAAGGATGGCGTCCCACGTCTTGTGTTCGACGTCGACGTACATGGCCAGCATCTCGGCGATGGTCTTATTTAGACGCTCGGTCAGGCCGTTGGTCTGTGGGTGCTAGGCGGTGGTCCGGCGGTGACTTGTTTGGCTGTACCTTTAGGATCGCCTGAGTTAGGTCCGCGGTAAAGGCCGTACCTCTGTCGGTAATGAGGACCTCTGGGGCGCCATGACGCAGTACGATGTTCTCGACGAAGAACTTTGCTACCTCGGCGGCACCGCCCTTTGGGCAGGGCCCTTGTCTCGGCGTAGCGGGTGAGGTGGTCAGTAGCTACGACGATCCACTTGTTTCCGGAATTCGACGTCGGGAACGGCCCCGGTAAGTCCATGCCGATTTGCTGGAACGGCCGGCGAGGTGGCTCGATGGGTTGCAGAAGTCCGGCTGGCCTAGTCGGTGGTGTCTTCCGTCGCTGACAATCTCGGCAAGTCCTCACGTAGTGGGTGACGTCGGCAGTGAGGCGAGGCCAGTAGTACTTTTCTTGTATCCTTGCCAGCGTACGGGAAAATCCAAGGTGTCCAGCCGTCGTCGGGTCGTCATGCAAAGCATGCAGAACTTCTGGTCGTAATGCCGAAGGTACTACGAGGAGGAGTCGGCCCAAAGTGGCGAGAAGTTTTTCTTTAGCAGAACGCCGTTGCGCATGAAAAACGACTCCAGTCCTCGTCTGAATAACTTTGGAGCCACGGTGGCTTTGCCCTCGAGCTATTCCATAAGGCCCTTGAGTTCCGGATCGGCGCGCTGTCGTTCGGGGAAGTCGTTGGCACTTATGTTTCCCAAGAAGAAGTCATCCTCCTGGTCATCCAGCGGCGGCGGGTCGACGGGGGCGCGAGACAAGCAGTCGGCGTCAGAGTGTTTTCGTCCGGACTTGTAAACGACGGTAACGTCGAATTCTTGAAGTCTCAGACTCCATCTTGCGAGACGACCGGAAGGGTCCTTCAGGTTAGCTAGCCAACACAAGGCGTGGTGGTCGCTCACAACTTTGAAGGGCCTGCCGTAGAGGTAGGGGCGAAACTTTGACGTTGCCCAGATGATGGCAAGGCACTCCTTTTCTGTTGTGGAATAGTTGGCTTCCGCCTTGGATAGCGACCGGCTAGCATAACTGATAACCCTTTCCACGCCGGCAGTTCTCTGGACAAGAACAGCGCCGAGTCCTACGCTGCTTGCGTCGGTGTGTATTTCCGTGTCGGCGTGTTCGTCGAAATGCGCAAGTATTGGAGGCGTCTGGAGGCGTCGTTTCAATTCTTGAAATGCTTCGACTTGCGCCGTTTCCCACTTGAATTCCACGTCGTTTTTCGTGAGCTGAGTTAGTGGCTCGGCGATGCGTGAAAATTCCTTGAAGAAGCGTCTATTCCGTCCTTCTTCTTCACTAACACCACGGGTGACGCCCAAGGACCCTTTGAAGGCTGGATGATGTCGTCGCGTAGCATTTCGTCGACTTGCTGCTTTACGGCCTCGCGTTCTCGCGTTGAAACTCGGTACGGGCTCTGCATTTTCCTCTGTTATGATGCGATGTTTTGCGACTGGGGTCTGTCGAATTCTTGACGACGACGAGAAGCAGTCCTTGAATTGCAAGAGCAGACTTTTGAGCTGGTCTTGATTGTGCTTCGGGAGGCTCGGGTTGACGTCCAAATCTGGTTCGGGACCTCGATTCGTCGAAACAGGTTCGGCAGCATCGAAGAGGGCGAAAGCATCGCTGGCGGCCACGCATTCTTCGATGTAGGCGACCGTCGTACCAATGTTGAGGTGCCTATGGATTCGTGGCTGAAGTTTGTCAGCACTACCTTTGCTTTACCGTCACGCAGCTCGGCTATACCTCTTGCGACGCAAATTTGACGGTTCAGGAGTAGATGCTGATCGCCCTCGATGACGCCTTCAAGGTTCGCAGGGTTTTCGGTGCCGACGGAAATAATGACGCTGGAGAGTGGCGGAACGGTCACCTGCTCTTCTATCACATTCAGTGCATAGTTTCCTGGCGTCGCGAGGGGGTGGGATCGCTTTGTCTGAGGTTAGTGTTATCGACTCAGACCTTAGGTCGATGACGGCGCCGTGGTCACTTAGGAAGGCCTATTCCAAGTATCACATCCCTGGAGCAGTTTTGTAAGATTACAAAGCTCGCAGGATAAGTCCGCTTACTGACGGTGACTCTTGCCGTGCAGACTCCAATAGGCGTTATCAGGTGGCCTCCAGCTGTCCGGATTTCCGGTCCACTCCAAGCGGTCTTTACTTTCTTCAGCTTGGCGGCGAATGGCCCACTGACGACGGAATAGTCGGCCCCAGTGTCAACGAGAGCTGTCACGCCGTGGCCGTCGATAAGAACGTCGAGGCCGCTAGTTCGTCGTCTCGCGTTGCAGTTAGGTCGTGGCGTCGGGTCACGGCTGCGTCGATTTGTTGCACTGCTTCCATGTTGCATCGTTTCGTCTTCCTCGGTCCCCGACGTTTCGTCGGCAGGGCTTCGTCTGCTTCGCGTCGTGTTCTGCAGGTTTCGTCGCGTTGTCGTCGTCGGCGGCCGCGGAGGATCTTCGGCATTTCGTCGTACAGCAACCGCACCTCCATCGGTTGCTGCCCTTAGTTTCCCGGATACGGGCTAGGCGACCGGCCCCGGTTTGGGCCAGTGTACTGCCGGCGGTGCGGTGACATGTAGCGGCCGGGCGACGGCGAGAGCGGGAAGGTCGTCGGGGCGTCCACTGCCCTCCTGCGAGGTAGTCGGCGATATCGCGTGGTTTTTCACCCCCGCTGTGGACGCGGAGCGTCGATGGCGAAACCACGCAGTCCCATCTGGCGGTACTGGCAGCGTCGGTGCGGCCTCTTGTGGGCGAAAACCGAATACAACAAAAGTGAAAATAAGAATAGCGTGTGGCAATATATCACAAGTGGAACATTTTTTGGAATGCATGATTTTTTTATTGCGAAAGCAATGATATGGACACTCCGGGCGGATTTCTGCCCAGACGAAGGCCGGTCCCACGGCCGAAACGTCGGAATAAACTGTGCTAGATCCCAAGCGAAGGCCGGTGCCACGGCCGAAACGTCGGAATAAACTGTGCTGAAACGTACGTCTTCTCTCAAGTACCTTCATATATATATATATATATATATATATATATATATATAGGAAAAAATATATATACGCTTCTAAAAAAACTGTTTATTGGTGACGTTTCGATCGGAGACCGATCTTCATCAAGACAAAATTTTACCAGGCGCCGATGCGTTTTTTATAACATCGCCGTGCCGAGAGAAAGAGAGAAAAAAAGAAAAAAGTGAGAAGAAGTTTACATACTGATAAGTGGTCACACGACCACGTGCGCGTACTGCTACATGCGCATAGCACCTGTATTTGGAAAAAAAAAACAACGGTGCAAAAATAAACGAGTGGCCAAAAAAGAGAGAGTGGTCACAGGACCATGTGCGCGTATCTCTACATACTTAGACATAAACACGTGTTTTCTAAAAAAAAAAAAAAGAAACAAAAAAAAAGAACGAAAATACGAAGTGGACATGTTAAGTACACTCCTGTGGTGCCCCCCGGCACATACCAAGATATATATATATATTGTAATGAATCAGACAGGAGACAACGCCCGTACGCTGTACCGGTTGTTCTTTATCTGCCCTTCGTCTTCCTCTTTCTCTTCCACCCCGCGCTAGCTCCCCGCGCTAGAGCCCCGATGCCGCTGCTGTTAGTCATCACACTCGGTCATGACTGCGAGCGCGTGGAGCTGCCGACAGTGCTTCAGGCGGTACTGCATGCATGGCGATCGAGCTGCAGAGGTGTTTCTGTTTCCGGTGGGCGGAATTGACTACACCTCGGTGGCCGGTCCCAACCACGCTGCAACTTGGTTGGGTTATCGGCCAGGAGTGTCTCTGGTGGGCGACACTGGGTGTGATGCAGTGGTCGTCGCACGCCTAGTAGATACATATGCGTGTGAGCACGGACAGACTGCGCGACGTGATCATGATGCAACGCGGCTGCATCTTGCTTGCTGTCCTCGCTCTTCTTTGTTCTGAAGTCACTGCGGCGAAAGATGATGTTTGGTGGCTCCATACTACGTCTCAATGCGTGAACGCAATCATTGCTCGAACCCACGCCGACGTCGTTAGAGTTGTTGGACGGAACGTCGTTGTTTTGGCCGATTTGGTCACTGTCCGAACTATCGGTGGTGATTTCTAAGGGGACATCAGCGGATTCGTGGTGATCCACGCGGTGTTCAGGCGGTACGTTGGGAGTCAGAATGGCGTGATGGTCGTCCTCAGCAAGCTCGCACGCCAGGTCCTCCTCAGCGAGCTCGCACGCCATGTCAAAATGGCCGATGCTGGCTCTCTCTACCTGGGGCGCTTCGATGGAGCGCGCACTCTCGGCCAATGACTGCCGCGAAGTCTGCAGAAGTTGAACCGACTGGTGTGAGAGGGCATCCGCGGACAGGTCTGGTTGCGGTGGCTGAAGGTCTGCCCGGTTATCGAAATTAAATCGGAAGTCTGATCTCAGGTGTGGTACTTGTACAGTGGGTGGGAGCTTCATGTCTCGATGCGAATGTAAGCTGCTGGTCCGCGACTCCGAGAGCTCCGACTTGGCGGTAGTATTGGTCGCTGGCAAGGAAGTTCGTGGAGATGGGTCCCGACGCGGAATCTGAGATCGCAACCTCGAAGCGTACCTTGCCGCCTGTTTCCGTGTTCTCCGCTGGTCGTTCTGCCAACAGGTCTTCAGAGGTATTGCAGGGCACAGCTGCACAATCGAGATGATTCCCTGCGGCTGCGTCGTTGGAGCAACGGCCTTCACGAAGTCCTTCCTCGGTTGTGGTCTCTCGTCGTGATGATGTTGAGTCGGGGACAGTCAAAGAGTCCGAAATCTCAAGTGGTGGGCAGCTGCAGTGCACAGCTGCAGCCTTGAGGTGGAAGCCCTCTTGAGCTCCATCCTCGGTACAGTTCATGTTGGACTGGGTGGTGGCAGAGAGGTGGGAGGGAGTCCGGCCAAAAGCAGCAATGAGCTTGAAGCTCCACTCCGCCCAGGACTGCTGCCGGACGCCTTCGTATCTACGCCACGCCGCGGCACCATTTCGAAGGTGGTCTATGGCAACACTCCACTTCTGCTGCTCCGTCCACGCATTGCGAGCTGCGAGAGCGTTCATGGTCGCCACCCAGTTGTCGGCGTCGTCCTCGACGCCGTGGAACTCCGGTATCTCGCTGGAGGCTTGTGATGGTAAGATCGCAGGCGAAAATTCAGAGAGCGCCAACGCGAAACAGCCCAGTTGGTGCGAGAGCTGCATGAGGGCACCCCTGAGCTCTCTGCGTTGCTGGGGTGAGGTGGCCTCCAGGGTCGTGTGAGGCGGCTAGATCCAGCGTGGCGTTGGCGGAGCTCAATGCCGACATTAAGGCAGGAACCAGCGCAGAGCTCGACGCCCTCAAAGCGTTCGCTGTGCCGCGGAGTCGCGCGATGGTACGCCGCAGCTGCGCGGCGCTGTCCGAAGATCCGCATGATGTGGTGGTTGTACTCACAGTCGCGGGTTGCTCGTCAGAGGGAGCCTGAACAGCACCCCTCGGAAGCTCAGGTGCCGATGAAGTCGTGAGCGAGAGGTTGTCTCCACGGGAAGCGTGAACAGCGTTCCCGGGCAACAGGAGGCTGAGCGCTGTCTTGACGACGGCGGGGTAAACCTGCCTTTTGGTCACCGAGGAGGCTTGAACGCCGTTCTCGAATGGTGGCGTAGGTCCTACCGGCAGTCGTAGGGCTCTGGTGTCCATGAGCGAGGAAGCGTGGACGACGTTCCTGAGATGGAGAGACCCTGCTGCCGATGACCCACGAAGGCAGATGGCTTCAGCCGGACGGCTCAGGTTTCGTAGGCTGCGCCATTGTAATGGGTCAGACAAGAGACAACGCCCGTATGGGCCGGTTGTTCTTTATCTGCCCTTCGTCTTCCTATTTCTCTTCCACCCCGCGCTAGCTCCCCGCGCGCTAGAGCCCCGATGCCGCTGCTGTTAGTCATCACAATATATATATATATATATATATATATATATATATATATATATATATATATATATATATATATATATATATATATATATATATATATATATATATATATGTGTGTGTGTGTGTGTGTGTGTGTGTGTTAAGGCGTTTATTTGCCGGAACTCAGAGATACTGCTTAATGGCGACAGCCACGGCCAGGCACGAACTCTCAGCGCGAGCGGCGTCCTTTTTGCAGATGACCCACCAGAAGGCTTTCGAGAGTGCAACCCATTTCTAGGTTCCAATGCATCGCTACAATTACCCCGGGGACGAAAAGGGAGCCGCCGGGCGACCTAACAACTTGTCACTATGAGCGGGTCATAGTAGGCCTTCAGGCGCTCCACGTTGATACAAGGTCGCGCCCTCGACGGCGCATGTCCGAAGATTGTTCGATGGGTTCGATCAGGTAGTTTACCGGAGATGTGCGCTCGATGACACGGACGGGGCCTTCGTATTTCGGCAGTAGTTTTGAAGAGAGGCCAGCTGCGGAGGTAGGGACCGAGAGCCAGACGAGCGCTCCAGGGAGGAACGTGGGCTCAGAAGTGGCGGAACCATCACGAATACTCTTCGGCCGCTCTTGTTCATTCGTCGTGAAGGTCTTGGCGAGCTCGCGACACTCTTCAGCAAGCCTCGCTGTGTCAGAAATCGGGGCACACTCAGATGGGTCCGGCGTGTACGGGAGTATCGTGTCAATGGTGTGCGACGGGTGCCGTCCGTATAGTACGAAGAAGGGTGAAAAACCGGTAGTGCTCTGAGGGGCGGTATTGTAAGCGTAGGTGACGAAGGGCAGTATAGCATCCCAATTCGTGTGGTCGGCGGCGACGTACATCGAGCATGGCACCGATTCATACCGTGACGCAGTATGAATCGGTGCAGCAGGAAGGAGGCAACATCGCGCGCAGTTCGGTAGCCATGATGTGAACATCGATGACAGAAACAGCAATGGAAGATACTGAGCAGGGGAGCTTTGTCTTCAGGCAGAGGGGAGCGCGAGAGTGTCGGCGTCAGCATGCTTGCGTCCGTTGCGGTACAACACGCGGATGTCGTAGTCTTGCAGGCGAAGAGCCCAGCGGGCGAGACGCCCTGAGGGATCCTTGAAAGACGACAGCCAGCATAGTGTGTGATGGTCAGTGACGACATCGAATGGGCGACCATACAAATAGGGTCGAAACTTTGTAAGGGCCCAAACGATCGCCAGGCACTCTTTTTCCGTGACGGTGTAATTTGTCTCGGCTTTCGTGAGCGTACGGCTTGCGTATGCCACGACATATTCGGGGAATCCTGGTTTGCGCTCCGCCAGGACAGCGCCGAGGCCTACCCCCGCTGGCGTGTGTGTGCACCTCCGTTGGGGCCGTAGGGTCGTAGTGGCGTAGTATGGGAGGGGACGTCAACAAATGGCGGAGCTTGGCGAATGCGTCGTCGCACTCCGGATGACCACGAATTAAGGGGCCCGTTACTTCCAAGGAGCTTCGTCAGTGGTGATATGATCGTCGCGAAGTTTCGAATGAAGCGCCGAAAGTAGGAACACAGTCCTACGAAACTGCGCAGTTCCTTGACGGACGTCGGCTTTGGGAACTCGGTCACGGCCCGAAGCTTGGCTGGATCGGGGAGAATTCTGTCCTTGGACACGACGTAGCCGAGTATTGTCAGCTGCCGCGCTGCAAATCGGCACTTCTTTAGGTTCAGTTGCAGACCGGCGTCACTCAAGCGCGTCAAAACATGCCGCAGGCGCTGAAAATGGGTGGAGAAGTCTGGAGCGAAAACGACGACGTCGTCGAGGTAGCACAGGCACATGTGCCATTTCAGGTTGCGCAGAACGGTATCCATCATGCGCTCAAAGGTGGCGGGCGCATTGCACAGCCCAAACGGCATGACGTTGAATTCGTACAAGCCGTCGGGCGTGACAAAGGCGGTCTTCGGTCGAGCGTCTTCAGCCATAGGTACTTGCCAGTACCCTGAGTGCAAATCGAGAGATGAAAATAATTCGGCTCCTTGCAGGCTGTCAATCGCGTCGTCTATTCGCGGTAGTGGATACACGTCCTTACGAGTGATCTTGTTGACGCGTCGGTAGTCCACACAGAACCGCACAGAACCGTCCTTCTTCGCAACGAGAACAGGAGACGCCCATGGGCTGTCCGAGGGCCGAATTACGTCGCGTCGGAGCATGTCTTCTACTTGCTCATTAATTACCCGACGTTCGGCAGGCGACACGCGATATGGACGTTGCCGTAACGGTGGCTGGGCGCCACTGTAGATGCGATGTGTAACAGCGGACGTGCGACCAAGAGAAGTTTGCCCGACATCGAAAGAAGAACGAAATTCTTGCAGCAGGCCGAGAAGCTGGGAACGCTGGACCGACGTAAGGTTATCAGCAATGGAGGGACCAAATACGTCAGCAGGCGACGAATCAGACGCGGAAATACCACTGATGGTACGAGAACTGGGACAGTGCGAGTCATCGGGTACGTCCAGGACTTGTGCTTCGTCGACGGGTTCCACTCTGCCGAGACATTCCCCTCGAACCAACGTAAGCATGTACGGGAATGGGTTGGTCACAAAAAATAGCGGTGTTGCCCTGAGTTACTTGCACGGTCGCCAAAGGTACCAGCAACCCCTTTCCTACTGCAACCACGGTCAGATAGCGAAAGGAGTGCAATTGTGTCGGAGAGACCGGTGCAGTAGACCGACACAGCCGTTGACGAGCTTGGAGGCACTGTCGTATCGTCTTTGACGAGGATCTTGCTCAGTGCCGAGGGACTGTCTACTGGCGTCAAATGTGAGAAAGGCGAGAGTTCGATGTCGGCAGAGGCAAATGAATGACGGCGTCGTGGCGGGAGAGAAAATCCCATCCCAGGATGACGTCGTGAGAGCATGCAGTAATGATGACGAATTCGACGACATACAGAACTTCCTGAATGACGACGCGAGCAGTGCACACTGCTGTAGGGTGAATACTCTGCGAACTAGCGGTACGGAGGGACATCCCAGAAAGTGGCGTCGTCACTTTTCGGAGTAAGCGGCAAAGTTTTGCGTCCATAACGGATACGGCAGCTCCAGTATCGATAAGGGCAGATGAGCGAACACCGTCCACAAACACGTCAATGACATTCCATGGATTTCTCTGAGGGCTTTCACAGTTCGATAGCGTCGCAGCCCTTGCCTCGTGGACTGCGACGACTAGTTTTCCTGCTCTTGAGTGGCCGAACTTGGCCGCATGGGTGACAGGGATCGACGTCGTGGAGACGTGGACCTACGAGGAGATGAAGCTGGGCGAGACGTCGGTGGCATAGACGGGGGTGAGTCGTGAAAGCGACGGCTCAGCTGACCAGCGGCAGGTGACGGGACAGGAGGCGGTTGCACCCGAAAGCAATAACGCGCAACGTGACCGGCGTAACCGCATGCAAAGCAGATGTGCTGGTTGTCGGGTGTGCGCCATTGCTTCGCCGGGGTAGGTCGCGCCCATGTCGCAAGACCTGACGGGCGGAACTGCGGCTGGAATGGCTGGATGGTGGGCTGAAGTCGAGGCCTAGGGACGACGTCAGCATACGTAGCTGGCACACCCGCTTCGGTGGATGGAGGTCGAGCGGCGGCTTCGGCGTAAGTCAGAGGTGCGGCCGCCGGAAGTACTTGAGGCGACCTGGCGACAACTTGAGCGTAACACTGGGGCGCAGGAGCCGGCGATTGTTGGTGGTACGCTGGCACGACCTCCGAAATTTCTTGCTCAATCGCTCGGCGGAGGGGAGGAAGAAGGGTGGTCGGCGATTGTTGAACGGCCGGCGGGTGGGCAAAGGCCAGGAGAGAGAACTGCCGAGCGATTTCCTCACGGATGAAGGACTTGAGCTCTGTCAGCAACGCCGTCTGGTCAGAGGTGGCCACCAATCCAGCAAGCTCTGCACCTCGTGAAGGGGAGCGACGGGTCATCGAACGCTGCCGGCGGAGCTCCTCGTAGCTCTGGCACAGCGTGATGACCTCAGCCACTGTGGCAGGGTTCTTGGCGAGCAGCATGGTGAAGGCATCTTCGTCAATACCTTTCATAACGTTGCGGATCTTCTCAGGCTCAGACATTGTTCCGTCGGCTTTCTTACACAAGTCGAGGACATCTTCAATATAGCTGGTGAATGATTCACCGGCCTGCTGAGCACGTTCGCGTAGGCGCTGTTCGGCTTTCAGCTTGCGAACGGCAGGGCGGCCGAAAACGTTGATGACGGCGGTCTTGAAATCGGACCAAGTCGCAAAATCAGACGCGTGGTTGTTATACCACAAACTTGCTACTCCCGCAAGGTAGAATACCAAGTTTGTCAACTTTCCTTGGTCGTCCCATTTGTTGGGGATGCTCACGCGCTCGTAAAGTGCCAGCCAGTCCTCCACATCGGTGCTATCGGCGCCAGTGAAGATCGGTGGATCGCGGATGCGTGGGACACCGGGACAAGTGGGCGGCACTTGTCCCGGTGTCCCGGTGTTGGGGGCTCGCCTTCTCACATTTAATGACATCTGCAACCACTAACGCCTCGGCCGATTAACCTTACCGCCGCTATAACGAAATCCCCGCGCAGGCGCGAAGTATTGTGACGAGAGAGAGAGAGAGGCGCGAAGTATTGTGACGACAGCTGCAGACTGGCAGCTTTCCCTCTCTTTACCTTCATGTACCCCTCTTTTTACTCGTCCTCATCCTGTAAATATTGCTCCGCAAGGAAAGCAAATCTTAATCATATCATGTGGGGGTGCCCTGACCACCCCCCTGCCCCGTCCCTCTGAAAAGTATTAAATAATGAGGAGCAGTGGGAAGCTGCCTTGCGCAAGCTTGAATCCCGACGTCCAGGAGGCCATCCTGGGTTGGGCAGAGATAGTTGCGGAGGACTACCGTGTGTAGCAACCTCCCCTTTGCCCCTTTCCTTTCAAAAGGAAAAAATAAAGTTTTTATCTACCTATACCCTCCCCACTGTTCGGAGTTTTAAGCGCATGACAAACGACGTGTGATGTCATTCAAATAAATTAAATGGCGTTACCAGCAACAACGTTTGATTAAATCCACATTTTCAGCAGCTGCTGTGTAAGCGCGCGTCGTCAGTACTTTAAACACGATATAAACAGGAAGAGTCAAAAGGGGATTCACGACGGTGATATGAAGTATTGGTGGGTTGTCCGGAGTTGTTCCCATTTCTTTTTTTAGACATATTTTAATCCTTACGTTAAATCGACGTTTGTTCATTCGCTCACGGTGGTCTGAAAGTATGCCGAACAGAATTAGTGTAATCATACTAACGTAGATAAATAGAAAGCTTTGACATCGAAAGTGGTAATCAGATGTATTTGCAATAAAGTGCTGTAAATCAGTCTAAACGGTCTCCTCCTGATATGGCTTGGCGATCACTGTACTAAAAAGACTCGAGTTCCAAATGCCTAAGTTGACTCGGAGGCGAAAGCCATCTTTTCTTGAGTCGCCGCACCCATCCGAATGCTTTCTGGACATCACCTAGTTTTGCATCGCCTCCGAGATCGGCCTACCTATCACGGAGGCAATACAAAGCGACGGTGTCATGTCATCATGTGACGACCTCACAAATTTTGGTGGTCTGGGATGTCATGACGATGTCATCATGTGATGAATTTCCGCATCACTCGTGTTGACGCTGGCGACGCGGGACGCAAACGGTCAATTTTCGCGTTTGATGAGGAATCTAATGCTTTCATCTTAAAATATTCAATCTTGTTACAGCGCGGTAAACAATAGCAATAACCCGCCAAAGGGGCCAAAAGAATGGTGGGAAAACAGCTCTCTTTCTCCTGTTCCTGGACACATTCACCGATTTTTTCCTACTGTTTACCAAGCTCTACTATGGGTATCAAGTGAAACACGAATAGCGGATCGCGTAGCCCAAGCATTAGAAAATGTATAGTGTGCGCCATCCTGTCATCACCATTGACAGGCCCGCACAGTCGAATAGGCAGCACTGCGCGATGGAAAGCATGAATGGGGGCTCACGAGCGGCAAAGCGCATGAGGGCATCTATCTCTAATCATAAGGGTCGAACAGTACCGCGCACACCACAACTGGCGTTTCATTTGGAGCGATCTTATTCGCATCCAGCTCGCCCAATCTATGCTAGTTGTCCGCAAGAACCCGCTGGTCGATGAAGTTATCGATTTCATTTTGTCGGCCAACGTTGTGTGTGCACAAGTCCGCATGACTACAATGGGAATTTTCGTTCAATTCAAGTCTGTTTACACAATGCTGGTTTTTGCGAATAAGCCGTAAAATTGATCGCGCTTCGATTCCTAAACAGCGTAGACTTCCTTTAACTCACTTGGCGGGGGCGTTCGCGCTTTCACGTAGGTTATGTCAACGTCATCAAGGTCAGTGAATGACGCTACGATATCGGGGGCATGAACCTGACCGCGATGGCTGTGGGTATACAGACGATATGTTAAATGTTAACGTTTCTTAACCTCCTGTAATGCTAGCAGTCATCTCAAGAGATATCATTAGAAGAAAATGCAGCTAGTAGTCGAGGAACGCCGTACGACGCGAGAGAACTATAACGAAAATGCTGATGTTTTAGCCTGAGCGTAGCAGACGACAAAAGCCGAATCCCCGCCGTTGCGTCACCGCAGCGCCGTTCGCAGCGCCGCCATCGGTGGCACACCAGGCGAATAGCGGCGAGCTATTTACATACACCATTTACCGCTGGCGGTACTAAGATCTTGGAGGAGTTTGAGCGTGTTTTGTTTCACTAAACGCTCCTATATATTCTGTCAATTTGAAAGCTGCCCTTGAGACTTGCACGAAAAAGTGGCCCCTTTTCTGTACCCACTCGTGATGTGAAGTGAAAAAAAGAACACCGGGTACACCTTGCGTCGGACGCCACCGCGTGGCAGGAGACTTTCAGGGGTGGCTCCACACGCCGCAGTTTAAAAGAAACGGGAATATCTAAGAGCATCGAGTACTGCATTGTCCACACTTGTAGCGCGTTGCTCAAACATAAAGATGTAACAACTACTACAGTTGTTAGTTGACGCTTGTGCTGTGTATATCTGTGCGTTCTTTTGGAGCGACTTTCTTTGTGCTTGAGTGGCGCGCTGCAAGTATCCAGCTGCTTGTGGTTTTTGTGACATTCAAATTTCTTGCAATTGCATTCATTGCTTCGCGCTTGCGAGGAAACTGTAACTTTTTGCAATCGCGGTCCGAGTTAGCTGGGACATCCGGTACACCGTACAAGCAGAGGTGAGAATAATACTGCTTTAAAGAGTTCGATTTCAAATAATTATTTGTTAGTTTTTGTATAGCGTAGCATGAAATACTATCTTGTTTTTATATGACTTATAGAGGAGGACTGTGAAGATGAGAATAAGAAAGGTAAGTATTTCTTCTGTAACTGTTACAACTGCGAATTTTACGCATCTGGATTTTTTTATTTACTAAAGCTTGTGCAGCAGCCACGTTATGTAATAAGAGCAGCTACATGGGCTAGTTGGTGTTGCATCTTGGATAATTGCGCTTTTTTATCGTATGAGACGGACTGAATAAACACATCTGCGCTCTGTGTTTGTGGTTTATTCAGTCCGTCCCCGTACGATAAAAAAGCGCAATTATCCAAGACGTTATGTAATCTACATGCTGGCAGTTTACGGCATTTTATCTAGCCTCTCCGAAACGTTTTTTTTACAGAGATTGTTATTTAGTGTTAAACGGACCATGCGGCCTATAGCTAGTCATTTCCGTAGGCTCTATCAGGGGTGCAGCCCTAGACGGCGTAGCTGTTGAGCAATATTCTGAAATAGTTATTTTTTTTTCGAGGTCTTTATTGATGGGAAGTTTAAAAATGATGAGTAAAAACGCCGTTGATTTGAAGCACATGTTATATTGCAAAATGGAAGAGTTGGGTAAAAAAAATAATATTTGCACTAAGTCGCAGAAAGGTTGCAACAGTAAAGTACAGGCCCATCGCCACTCGTACTGCCCGTCGACCAACACGGCTAGCTTGGAGATGCGCGGCTTCCTCCTGGGGAGTGCGCACTTTTTTAGGACGAGCTATACTGTCTACATCTGTTTGCATGCCGGCCTAGCGATCCTGGATAGCCGCCTGGTTAGGACGCTCGCCTTGGTGTCGAGGGTACTAGGCCTCGAGTCCCATCTCGTGAACAATTTTTTTGCCGGCAAGAATTTTTTTTCTCTTTCTTTCTATTGCGCTGGTGTGGATGAGGACCATAGGAAGAGGCACTAGACACACGCGCTTGGAAACTGGCTTTCCATTATGCACCAACAAGCCTTCATCGCTACGCTCGTAGTTCTTTCTATCGTTTTTTTCCCTCTTTCTCTTTTTTTCTCTCTCTTTCGTTGATGTTCTTTGTGTCTCTCTTTTTCTTTCTCAATTTCTTTCTATTTCCCTCTTTTTCGTTCTTTCTGTGCAATACTTTATTCTCTCCTCTTCTCATTTCCCTCCTCCTCACCATCACATCTCTTGTCCTCTCGCTGACTTCCCGTTCCCACCCCGTTGCTGCACTCTACTACACAAGGCTATGCTATCCAGGCTAGCGTGCCTGGAGAGCATAGCCGAGTCAAGGATGGCGGACTACCATTGTGACCCGAATGCCCGACCTCCGCGTGTTTATCTTGTAATATATATGGAGCGGTACCTTCAAGTGATGAAGTTTGAAGAACCTGTGCCTGATTGACTGGTCATGGTCGAACCTCTGACAACACTTATGAAGTTTTAAAAAGACGACGATGGTGTACTAGTGGTCTGCCATTATTGTGTATTCTGCTGGTGATAATCTTTTTTCGTACCAATTATGTGTTGTTATACCTGTCCAAGACTGGCAATAAAAAAAAATAGAGCCGAATGATTAGGACGCTGGCCTTCAGATCGAGGGTACGCGGGTTCGGATCCCGCCTCGTGAAGAATTATTTTCGGCAAAATGTTTTTCTTTCTTTATATATTTCCTTCCGTCGGTCTGTTTGTTTCTCTTTCTCTCTCTGTACTCGTTCTCAGGTTTATTACATGCCATGCCATAGCGGTAAGCAAAGGGATTTGCGCAAATTCTGTGGTCCATACCCGTTCATGATGATGATAGTTTTGCGGCAAAGTCGACATAATGACCGACTTTAACAGCTTCGCTGTCAATAAATTCGGGAGGTGTTACGCTCTTGCAGCTCAAGAAAGTGGAGACCTAGTGAGGCGTCCTTCGCTTCATTAGCTTGAAAACATGATCTAAAAAGCTTCCTTAGACCCATAGCCTTGAATGATGTCTTCACTGTTCTACCCGTAACCAGCTATGTGATTTTTGACAAGTCGGTCTGTGCATCTTTTTCTGGTTCTTGGATACCACACTTGGAAATTGGATCTAGGAGGCTCGCGGTGCTGACTCCTTTAGCTTATCCTTCGTCAACTGAAAAACACCGCTAGATGTGAAATGATACTTTCAATATTAATGTTTCCCATGGTGCTTTCCAGCAAACGTTTCTCGAACTTTTTATAGTAGCTGTACTATTATTTCGTTTTAACTGGCTTCTAGGCCGCTGATTATTGCTTGTTAGGCCAATAGAAATAATGTAATGACTTGGTATCGAACATGCCAATGCATTCTCACTAACGGTTATCGCACCTCACACTGCCTGGATCGTATAGTTTCTTCAGGTTATGAAACGTGGGCATAAGGCAAGGATTACACTGACCAACCAGACTGGTGTGTGCGACGACCAGTCTTTTTCTGTGTCGGTCTAACGATTAATTGTAAGGCGGACGGCACACCACGTTGGCGAACTCTTCTTTCCTGTCAACTTCAGTCTACCTCAAGTACGAATACATCACGACATCGATGTAGTAACTGAAGTTAACGGGCAGACGCGACCATGGCTTCTCTAAAGAAAAGCCAGTGCTGACTAAACTAGGAGACGCATGCAATGGTACAGTACTTTTTCAAACCCGAAATAGTTGGAGCATTTCTGCGAGTTTCGTGCTTAATTGAGGCCTGGCGCGAGCTCTTGGTTTGTGAACATTTTTTTTCTTATTTAGCACATATTCAGAGTATATTCATCGAGCATAAATGAGGCCCTATAGCACAATTTCCTTTTTAAAATCGCTTCCTGTGCAGGGTAGCAAACCGGTTACTGTACCAGGTTAACCTCCCTGCTTTTCCCTTTTCGTCGATTTCTCTCTCTCTCTTAAAATCGCTTGTTAGATTTAGGTAGTTACGCCTTAGAAAAATCCCCTCGATCATTTTCCCTTCTTTCAGAAAAGACTCAGGGTTATTACAGGCCGACACGCAGCCCGACTTGCCAAAAAGCACATAGCTGAGTATGGGTAGAACACTGGAAACATCATTCAAGGAACCTTTCAAGGTGTGGTTTTCAAGCTAATGCAGCGATGGAAGCCTCACGCCGCGCTAGGTCTCCACTTTCTTGAGCTGCAAGAGCCATAAGACCTCCCGAATTGACAGCGACGCTGTTTAAGCCGGCCGTAATATCGACCCTGCCGCAGAACTATCATCATCATGAACGGGCATGCGCCACACAATTTGGGCAAATGCAGTGCTCACCGCTATGGCGTGGCATAACCCTCAGACTACTTTGTATCACAAATGCTAGGCCACTATGCATGGTTTATGGGGATGGATGGCTCTTGTTTTCGCTATGATTATGGGACCTTTATGAAAGCGTTTAAGCATTTTCTTTTTGATTGAGTGACGTCCAAGAGTTCATAATTGCCAAAGAAGGGATCGTCTGCACGGTGGCCACCGTGTTGACGTCCGGGTTAATGGCGTAAAGTGGGACCACGCGCAGGGGTAAGTTACGAATGCGCTAAAATGCAATCTATGATATTGGTGGCTTGGCGAACTGGCGTAAAAAAGTAAGAGGCGCTGTTTTTCCTGTGTGTGTGCGTTGTTGGTTCCTTTCAGGGTGCCTATACAAAATTTTTTTAACAGGAACCTGCCTTCACGATAGTTTCTAGTGTCCTAATGACCAGTACCATGAAATGACACAATCAGCAAAACGACAAAAAAGAAACGCTTTTTTCATACAAGATTTCACATGAATTAAAGGTTAATTCATATACTTAATCACTTAAAACAGTAAATATGCCTTCTATGAAAAATTAACTGATCAGTTGCGAGAATTTTGTACCAACAGCAACCATTGATTCTTGAGTAATTTGGCCAATTGTATTTCATAGTCAACATGGCGCACTGCCTTTTTTGCAGACCTTAACATGCAAGAAACGGACCTAATATATAACTCGTACTTTCTTCCCATGAGCCCCGCCTAATTGTATGTTATCCGCTTTAACTAGAATGTAAACACTGCCTCAGCAGTGATACGTCTGTGGACCTGCATTCCAGAAAGTGTAAGGCAATGAAATTTGAAACTTCCTTCTGAGCCATTGAGGCTCTAGACGCTCTCAATATATTTTCATTTAGCTTCCTCTCCAATAGCTAACCTTTGTGGCCGGAGACTGGAACTTCTATCTTATCTTTGCCTGTGAAAAACACATTTATTTTCGAACCTATGAAATCTTGCAACTGCGCAGTGAAGTTCTGAGTTTGAAAACATTTTTGCAGGTTATGACCGCTGCAGCAACGGTAAGTGCACAGCAGTGGCGTAGCCAGAAATTTTATCGAAAGGGGCTGACACTTTCGAGACAGATGATATATATATATATATATATATATATATATATATATATATATATATATATATATATATATATATATATATATATATATATATATATATATATATATATATATATATATATATATATATATATATAGCGTGTTTCAAGAAATGTGTCCACTATTTTTAAAAAATCAGCAAAATGTGGTATTTGCTCGCTGTCTTCTTATATGCTTTTTCTGTAGCGGCAGGCATCTTAAGATGGTTGACGACATGATTTGGAACAGTAATTGAGAAAGTTAAATTAATTAACTGTTTAATTAGTGGAGTTAGGTGGTTAAGTCCATTGGGAGAATTAAAGCCCTTCATGCAAAGAACCCATTTAAGCTTTGCGATTTCGAAAAAGCGGCCTCTATTAATTATTGTGGTGAAATGAAATTCAGGCAAATTCAACGGCGAAACCGAAACCCAAGCACCGATGAGCGCAACAAGCAGACAACTAGAATGACGTCACTGTTGAAGACAACGATCACAGAGGTGCAGTTCTTCCCAGTTCGTTAACGTATGCGCGTCATGCCTGCTACTACTGCAAGCGCAGCCCACACACCCACACCAAGAAGTCGGTTGATGGTTGATATAATGACGCTCCCTCATTCTGGACGTCTCAGACGAATATGGCAGTGGCGCTCTTCCGCGTTTCGGTTTCGGTCTCGCCGCTGAATTTGGGAGAATTTCATGACTTCGCAATTAATCCTAGATGCCTCTTTTTCAAAATCTCAAAGCTGAAATGGGTTCTTCACATGAAGGACTTCAATTCTCCCATTTGACCTAACAGCCCAACTCCGCTAATTAAAAAGTTAATTAATTGAACTTTCTTAATTACTGCCCCAAATCACGTCTTCAACCATCTTGAGATGCTTGTCGCTACAGAAAAAGCAATTGGGAAGACATCGAGAAAAATACCGCATTTTCCTGATTTTTAAAAAAATAGTGGACACATTTCTTGAAACACCCTGTATATATATATATATATATATATATATATATATATATATATAAACAGAGAGAGTGAGCAATTTGTTGTTGATTCTTGAAATTTGTAAGTCTTTTTTAGTTTCATGGCGACACTGTTAAACACAAAGTCTGTTAAGTACTATAATCTAATGAAACGCAGTTTTTTTTCTTTTCAGTTATACTTAATTCACAACGCTCGCGACACTTCCCGTGAAATGTACCCAGTTACCGTTGCGAGGCAAATAATTAAAAGCGCGTTACGTAGAGGAGCCCAATCAAGAGAACGAATGTCTATGCAATTCTGAAGGGAAAGTACAATTTCGGGATTCATTCGCGAAATTACACACTGTTTAAGGAGCACTTTAGTCCTAAGCAAACATTACGGTTTGCTCTTCGTTCAACTGACACGGCGTTGCTGCATCACAGGTTCCCTGACAAGAAAGCTCTCATCATTTTCCTCTGCAGCAGTTCCCCTCAAAGATAAGTTCCACCAGGATCCATTACGCACCGAAATCTTCAAGTATTCCTTATATAACTGCTGGAAATAAATGTTATGAGGACTTCGAAAAGGAAAGCTTGTGTATATACACGTTGCAATCATTAATTATTCTAATTTCGTCTTGACAAAAAGCCATTTATGAAACATAAATTTATTACTGTAGACATGAAATATAAAAGAAAGTAATGTATGCATGAAATTTAAACCTATGTTTTATTGCGAAGTTGCGTGTTGCAATATTTGCTCACGCGTTCGGAGCTCTATCTGCATAATCGGTCAAGTAGAATCCATTCCAAACGTTATGCTTTTCCTAGTCCCATGATACAGATATTGATCAACATCTGTTGAAAACAGCGATATCATCAAAAGTGCATCGCATACGCGCATTTTTTCCTTGCTATGCTTCTCATAGTTGGAACCACTTCGCACGTGAAATGTGCGCGCTTACTATATGCAGAAATAATTAAAGATGTGTAGCGTTATGTCCTGCTAACTTGCATCTATGACCTTTCCCATAGACAAAGTGATCAAGTTTATCTTCTCGTAGTGCGCACTGCAGCGCAAGACTATGTAATTTTTCTATCCTCTGGGTAGTTTTATCCACCTTTCCTCCAGACGTTCCACTAAAAATGTACTGTTATGCTTTCGTATTAGAGGCTGCTACCTGATCCGATTTATTTGCAAGACAACTAACTAAGCATGCACACGGATGGCGGAACATAATTCGTGGTTCGTGTAATATGATGTAATATGTATTATATGTGTGAGACGACGTCAGATACGACGAAACGACTGTTTTATTTACAATACAGGTGCGCGAGCGAAAAAACGAACCGGCGAGAGAAACAATGATGATGATTACGATTATATGTATGGGGAAATACAACACAGACCAATATAGGTAAACTGATCACAATGCAGAAAATGCGCTTAAGCGATTGCTGATGTTCCGTACAGAACGAACTCTGAACCAATGTTTGCAACACATCGTATCATGCACTTATCCAACATGTACCAGCATCGTCTTTTACAACTTTACAAATCACAGACTGTACACGGCATTTTGTTCTCATGTGAAGTCGCTAACCTCCACACCAATATTCTTTATTACCTTACACGGCACCACGAGTATTGGTCTGTACCTCACCCACGTACTAATTACGGCTATCAAACCCTAAGCTATGCATTGCCTTCTCTGCTTAATTAATTCGGGTTTTGTCACATCTCGATACGCGAAATTTCCTTCAACTCTCTTCAAAACCTATTTAGTTATTGTTTGCATTGCCCGCCATTTTTAATTCTTTTTTTGTGACCACAACTTTCTTTGAATGTACCCGGAAAGATAGTGCATTTGTATTATTGCCCATTTTATTGTGCACCGTGTTTGTGTGTGCTTTAACGCGATAGCGTTAAAGAGCTCGTTTCGCAGAAATTCCGGCGTCGGCGTCGGTGTCGGCGTCGTTGGTTGCGAGCGAAAAATCATCATCTTGTCCGTGACCGAAAAATCGAGAAAGATGCAAATAAAATAAATAATAAAAATTTCCAGGTCCGAGTGAGGATCGAACCCGGGCCGTCTGCGTGGGAAACAGGTGTTCTACCGCACACCCACGCCTCTGCTTGGAAATGCAGTGAAAATAACTTCCTCTGCTTGGAAATGCAGTGATAATAACTTTCATGCTTCGCAAACGCAAGCGTCCTTTATATAGGCGTCGCAATATAACATGCAATATCCCAGGAATATTGCGTGGTACAAGCGTACTTTGCCATCGGGCGTCAGAATATGTGACTATCATAACGATTTCGTAGTTTAAAGCCGGCCACCCATTACAAACGGCACACACCTTACTGCGCTTATTCCCCTTAACACCACGTAGTGGGTGCATAGCAAGTATGCACTAAGCGGTTGAAGTAGGCACTCGGGACAGGACATCGCTGTCGCGTTCAACTCTTAAAGGCGAAGATTAAGGGTCCCCCCAATTTTTAAATGCGAAGCATTTCTTAGCGAACTTCGGCGACTTTGAGCGTATCTATCTATCTATCTATCTATCTATCTATCTATCTATCTATCTATCTATCTATCTATCTATCTATCTATCTATCTATCTATCTATCTATCTATCTATCTATCTATCTATGGACGTCAGACTCTGGAGTTTTGCAGACACGTAGCGCCACCTGTCGGAGCAGTTTTGGGTAGTGCAATGTCCGGCTCCCTTGCACAGTTTGCTGTGCAACCAGGTGCAACTAGCGAGTTGCTAACAACGATTAACCTAAATATTTGGTGTGTTGGCGCATTGAACACTCGGAAAAAAGAGCTACGAATTTCTCTCCGCTGGTCGGACGCGCAACCGAACCGCCATGAAGGGCGTGCCAGAACGACGGCGAAAACAAGAGCAGACGCAATCAGTTCTGCGCGCTACGAGGAAAGGCCTCAGTCGACGCTACTCTTGCGTTGTGAATTGCCATGGACGTCAAGGACTTCAGTTTTACCGATTTCCGTAGTTGTTGCACGAAGCCAGAACGGCGAGAGCTCTGGATACGGGCCGCGTTGCGAACGTTTTGGGTAAGCGAATTACTCGCGTTCTCCACAGCTGGCAGCATGAGAAAGCGTGATAATGTGGGTCTCATGTTATTGTTTTGAGCAGCCTTGACGTAGAACCGTGGTAACCTTGACTATGAAGCTCAGCAGAGCCTCAGACCGCGGTGCGCGCCGTGCAGCAGTTAAATGCAGACTGGTGAAGCGCGCGATGAACATTGCGCACTCCGCGACCACCCATAATCTTAACTGGTCGTCATCACACAGCATCGTGCACGTACGCATTGAAGGTTCAAAGTTCCGGCTTTACCTAGCAAATGCTAACACGCGCGTCAAACAAGTAAATCGCAAAACGTTGGTCGTGGCCACCGTCAGGTTTTTCTTGCCCGTGGTCTCCGCGATTGCCGGAGCTATCTCGGAGGCCACGGTTTTGCCTTTCGTTGTACACCGACAAAGTGGACACGCACGTATCCCCATTTGCGGTATATAGACCAGAGCACGCTTATCTCGCACCCAGGCGCCTAGGCTCCCGGCGGCATACTCTCGCAACCAGACGTCATGTTTGTATTGAACTGCCAAGGCGTGTATTTGTTACATGGTAAGCGGCGTGTCCGGGACCTTAAAACACGAGAAAGCGCCTATTCACGCCGCTCCCGCTTACACGAAGTCGTCTGGGCACCCCTGCGCTGTCTTTGGATGCGAAAACAATCAGCGCAAGAGGAAGATATCACTCAGCACTGTCTGTGAAGATGACAACACAACATGGGAATCGTGCCGGTGCGGTGTTTTCAGATTGCAGATTTCCATCCGCAACGAAAAACGACGAGCTCCGCCGCCAGTGGATAATTCCAATCAACAGGAAAAACTACGAGCCCAGTAAAAGTGCACGAGTAAGTACACTTACTGCGTGTATTCAAGCGTGACGCCAGCTATTTCGCTTTACAGCAGTAATTTGCGTGCAGTATGCCTGTAGTATGCGGCACCAAATCATTGCCGTACTCTTTCGCAGGCCGCATTCCAATAATAGGAGATATTAGGACTCACGCGTGCACGCACACTGCGCACATTTAGTACAAATGTAACGGCGTACTGTCGCGATGCGAAGAAACGTGAACAGCGGAAAGCGTGGCTTTCGACTCAGTCGAACTGCGACATGCCTTAACTGTCGCTAGGCGAATCTGTGCTTTCAGCCGGCGTTGCACTACATCTTGCGCTGGCTGGCACTTTCGCACCGCGTGCACCGCGTGTGTGGGTTCTGAGTGCCAGGCATGACTGACAAATGATATACATATGCGCTGCATGAGCGCAGGCCGGAGCGGGATTCTAGCGCTACGGTGACACCGGCTGAACGCACAAGTTTTGCTTAGCGACAGTCAAGGCATATGCCTTGACTGTCGCTAACAAAACTTGTGCGTTCTTGTGAACTGCGACATATGTCGCAGTTCGACCGAGTCGAAAGCCACGCTTTCCGCTGTTCACGTTTCTTTGCATCGCGATAGTACGTACCTGATAAAGTTGCTTCCGCAGGCTGCAATGCACGTGCTGTAGACATTCCGGACCGTCGAGGAAGGTCTTCTCAACGTTTCACAAGAAAACAGCACAAATTTCCAGGCGAGGAAAAGCGCGAGACATGCTTACAGCCATACTCGGGCTGGGAAGTTACGCGTTTGAACTGCGGAGCGTCTGCTAGCCTGGCAGTTCCAGGTGTTGCTTCGCCGCGCATGCAACAGATGGAGCGACGTGCTGCCTATTATGGCGGCACACACTGAACTCGCTGTGTTCTGGTGTATACAAACAGAAGACAGGTGCATACAAACAGAAGACAGGTTCTGGTGTATACAAACAGAAGACAGGTGCACCTCGAATGTACCGTCAACAGTACATTCGAGGATGCGTAATAAAACAGTTCAACGCACAGGAAGCGAGAGATGGATGGAGAATGCAACTGCAAAGGCGAAAATCGCCGGGGCCATCCGTGCCCGATAAAGCGAGCTTTGTACCACTGATCGTAAGAAACATTGCTCGTGTAAGTACTTCATCGCTTTGACATTATGTATATGTTACAGAACGCACGTCGGAGTGCCTCGAACTCGATGTCATGCGATGCTCGCTTGAACTTGCGAGTTTCAGCATGCCGAAATAACTGAAACATCTTTTGCATTGTAGCCGCAATTCATTTTGATGAGCTTCCTACTTTTCTGAAGCGAGGGTGCATTCACGGAAGGAGCTTTCCAGGTCTTTGATTTTCAGGAAACCGCGCCTCAACACCAGCGAAAGAGGGGCGTTCTATAGTGGCCTATGCGCATTCGCTTGCGGACGGCTTTCTTTGCACTACCCAGTTATGGCCAGGGCGGCGATGAGAGCGCTGGTGGCGGAGTTTTTCGCAGCGCCGCCTGGGCAGAGTCTCACGTCTATCTATCTATCTATCTAGCCGCCTACGACTTTCTGCTCTCCTGGCCGTATCGTTAATGGGATTTGTACCAAATTTGGTATGGCATAACATGACTGTATGACGAACATAAATGGCTGGTGATATCATGAAAATCATGACTAACTTGTCATGAAAAGTATGATTTACATGCCACGCTCATGGCGCGCTCGCGGCCGTTTCGTTAGCTTGATACACACCAAATTTGGGATTGAGTGACATGACTGTATGACGAACATAAATGACAAGTGGTAATATGAAAATCATGAGTTGTCATGTGCGACATGACTTGCATGCCACGCTCATGGCGCGCTCGCGGCCGTTTCGTTAACGAGATACACCAAATTTGGTATTGAGTGACGTGACTGTATGACGAACATAAATGACAAGTGGTAAGCCACGCTAGTGCGACGCTGCCATCACAGCACAGCACATGCAAGTAACCATTATACGCCATGGCGATGACGCTGATGACGATTAACAATAAGCGCGTTCCAGAGCACATTCTCTTTTAGGGGCGAAGCTGCTTAAGGTCGAGGCTTGTACATCACTCCCCCGTTGTAGCCACTCTAGTGCTTGCCGCTACCGCTAGAGGTGCAGTTGTGCTCTCATTTGATTTGCATGGCGCCCACTAGATGGCTCTGCGGCGCTCGCTCCACTCTCCGGCGCGCTTGCTCCACTCTCAGCTCTCGGCGCGCTTCCTCTCTCTTTCGACGGTCGTCGCTCAGTGCGCTTCGATACTACTACTACCTACTACTGCTATGAATAACGAAGAAGACAAGGTGGCAGCGGAGCGGAGGGCTCGCAAAGCGGCTGCAGCGCGGGCTCTCAAGTTGTGCGAGAGAGAAGTAGGCGCCAGCGAAGAAGACCGGCGGATCCAGATTTGCCGGCTCGTCAAGCCGCAGCGGCACAATACGCCGGCAAGCCGATCCAGAGGCGGCGAGGGCTCGCGTCACGACGTGTCACGTTCTTGCATGATCGAGTGGCCAATGTACGGGGAGATTCATGGTTACCCGAATGATTCCCCGCAGCTTCGCCCACTCATCATCATTCACTTCGTCGACATGCTGATTTTTCCCCCTTCTCCTCAGCCATGTATTTGTTGATACATGTCTGAAATAAAGACTCAGACTCATGTATGCACACGTGAAGATGATGAACTACACATTCAGCCTTACACCATTTCCCCCTTCATGAAAGTGGTCGGCAAGACATCCATTTAGTAAGAGTACGAGCGCCGGAAATAGGGTATCAGGCGAGACACATGGGCGATCTTGGTACCAGGACGACGGCGGTCAAAGACGAGCTAACTGGAGCGACACGATAATTCACCGCAGATGTTCGTTCAAGCACGATGTAAGGACCCAGGTATCTGTGAACGAATTTTTCACAGAGCCCCGGTTTGCGAACAGGTGTCCAGAGGAGCACTTCGTCGCCTGGCTGGAACGAAACAACTTTACGTGTCGCATCACAACGAACTTTCCACTTGGCCTTAATGGTAGTGGTGTTGGCGCGGGCGATATCACCGCAGCGGGCGACGCCGGCCGCGAACACTTCTGAAAAGGGACGCAGATGGGACAGAGGGTGTGGACGAGAAGCTGCTGTCTAGAACAAAAGACGGTGCACAGCCATACTCATGATGTAATATGTGATGTATTATGATGCAATCTGGTGAAATATGATGAACTGGCGGCGTGAGAAATCATGACGTGTTTTCTTGACCGGAAAACAGTCACTGCAGAACGAGGAGCGAAGTTAGACGACACAAAATTTCCCGAATGAGCCTTTAATGTGTTTCTTCGTTCGCAGAGTTTTATAGAGATTCATTCAGACGCTTGATGTAAGTTCCACTTTTTTACGCAAGATCTTTCCACACTACCTATTCCAAAGAATTACGCTGCTGAGTCACGCGACCATGTACCAGATTGAAGACGGCTGTGGCGACGTAGAATACACAATAAATATGGACCTTTCTTGACGACCATGTGCTTCCATTTATCAAACTTGAAAAAATAGCAAACAAGCGTAATTTTCTATGGGCCAGGCGCAGCTGTGGTACAGTATAGTTACGGTGCTCGACTGCTCGCACGGACGACGTGGGTTCGATCCCGGCCGCGGCGGTCGCATTTTGACGGAGGCGAAACGCTATTGGCCAGTGTAAGTGAACGAGCTCTTTGATTTAAGTACACGTTCAGGAATCCCAGGTGGTCGAAATTTCAGGAGCTTTCATTACGGAGTGTCTCATAATCATATCGTGCCTTTGTGCACGTGAAATTCGATGAATCATTGTATAAGTTGTAATCTTGCCAACAGCCGCGCTAAGTGGGCTCCAAATATCAGCGCTATGGGAATAACACTATTCTAGCCATACCATAAACATATAGCAGAAGACCGTCGTCACGCTTTCGCCAACCGACCACTGCTGGAGGCACAATCATCGTTAGACAGAACAAACTTCGGCAAAGCCGCATGTGCATTATAGTATCCTTTGCAGTCTCGTGGACGGAGATTCGCCTCTCAGATATGAAAAAAATCGGGTCTGTTCCATTGGAGCATTTCT
>JALIZH010026408.1:0-2500 GCA_030522465.1 Rhipicephalus appendiculatus
AACATTAAAAGCATCGTCAACACATAACTTTTTGCTCGTAAAAGTCATAAACCAAACCACCAGGTAGCACGCGTAACGTGCTACATGTGTTGATCACGCTCAAGGACGTGAGCCTGTAAACCATCAAATTTGCTTTGTCTGACGCTGTGTGTCATTTCAATAGGGTAAACAAAAGCACATGCGGATCGATCCCGGCCGCTACACTACAAAAGCTTGCCTCACAAATGATCCGCACCGCAGCGCGAAAGCGTCCCTTCATGGCCCTTATTGCTGCAATACAAGCTAGAAAAACAAAATTGAGAGTTGCCGCTCGAGCAAAGGCGCTCGATAGTAAGCTCTACGATGGAACTGGCAACAAATATTGAGAATCTGAGCGCTCTTCATCACCTGTTTCAGAAGTTTTTTGTTGGTTTTCTCAGAACTTACGTCTCTGGTATTTTTTCCGTACGCGAACAGTCGTGACACTTTTGCTAACAAACATTTTTCATTAAAATTTGGCACACTTCCTTATCGCCTTAGTAGGCGTGCAGCGAACCTCGTAAGCAAAATCGTGCCACAAGGTTTAGTATGGCTGTCTGTTATACGAAGGTGGCTATTTTTGGTTATTTTCATCAGATCTCATTTGTTTTTGGTTCATTGCGCAGGGCGCAGCCATGGCCGTGTAAGAAAATAAAAAACTTTTTTAATCAGCGGAATTTGAGTTAGGAGTGCTCGCGTGAGGCACACTTTCAATGACATGTTTAATTACGAAAAATTAACAAAATGTAGGACTTGCCTTAAAATGATCACGTGTTAATAAAAGCATGTGCTGCATATTGTAGGCTAAAAATGTCTAGCGATTATCGCTTAAAAAAAATTTCCGACACTTGGCCTTAAGTAATTGTTGTTATACAATTTTAAACAGGAGGCCCCCCTGCAGCCTTGTGCATTCGGACCTCCTCCTGTATTTTTTTTTACCCGGTACGATGTTTCCTTCTCTGTGCTAATAACTGGAAACTTAAAGGCAAAGGCGGCACAAGCCTGACGAGCGCGGACTACTAATCAATCACAGGCGCTCTGTTCCTTGTGTGCGTGCGCGTCAAGTGTGAGCAGTTTTCGCCTTATAGCTCGAGATGAAACAAATGCCACGCTAAATCAGAAACCAAAATTTGAATAGCGGCAGTGGGAGACGTTGTCACAATGAAAACTACAGGGGCAGAGCTTCACCTATAAACAGATCTGCCCCAACCAAAGCGAAAAATTTATCAGCAGTGGTCTTTTATTGCCGTTCATGCAAGACGACGCAATACAGCAGTCATTGTTTAATTTTGCCATCAGCATAGGGGGCAGTGTTGCTAAGATTCCAGGTTTAGGGACTTGGCACATATTTGAGGATGCCAAGGAAGTCCTTGCCATCCCCAGTTGTAATGATGAAGAAATGCTCATTGATAGCCTATCTAAAAAATGACTGGTCTGAAGTTATATCATGCTATGACCCCTCGGCAAGCTGTTCTTAGCTACGCTTCCATCGTATTTAGACTCCCACACTCGCAAACAAAAATTCAGAAAAAAAGATAGCATCGCCACAGAAGCCTTGGCCTTCTGAAAGCTATGCGGTCTCGAGAAGACATGCCTAAACAAAAAATCAACCTTTCAATACTTGCGTGTTTTAAGAAATTTTCTAACACGCTTTCCGCTCAGTTGAGGAGTGCGACTATAGAAGAAATGGGAAATCATCAACACGCTATATCGAGAAAACGTAGTTTACTCTATTTCTCCGATGCCTTTTGCGATGCTTTCTTTAATAGTGCCTCATGTAGCGAAATGTCCTTGATTCGCCTACCTCATTCATTCTTCCTTTTCCCGACTGATGAAGTTATTTCGACAGTCAGGGCCTTGATAATATATTAAAATCATTGCAGAACACATTGCTCACGCTCTTTCACCTATCATCAACCTCGTTTTTAAGCCTGGTGTTTTTCCTCGTGAACGTGGTTGCGTCACACCTGTTTCCAAGAGAGGCGATCGTACACTATTACAGAATTTGCATTCTCCCATTTTTGAGTAGAATTGTTGAGAGGATAACCGGAAAGCGTCGTACAAATTATTTAAATAAATTCAGTATTCTTTCAGTTTGGCTTTCGCTCCGGCTTTTCAACAACTCTTGTAACGCTTACAGATTACCTTAAAAAGGCGAAAAAGATCAAGGTGAATTTGCAGCATCCGTATTCATAGCATTCGACCCCATTCTTTTTGCAAAACTCGAAGCTCCTTATCCGCACGATAGAAAGCAAACCGTCGATATGTCCGCTTTTTATTCTAAAGAAGCATAGGTCCCACCACCAGCTTAAGTTAAACAAGATGAGACAAATTATCTCTCCAACCCCTTAATTTATATTAATGACTTGCCGACTAGCCTATCCTCATCTGAATGCGGACGACACGGCGTTCTTTAATTCTAACCGCTGCATACCTGCGCTAAGAATGAAGATGATTTGAAAATATCTACGTGGTGTGAAAA
>JALIZH010026408.1:7500-10163 GCA_030522465.1 Rhipicephalus appendiculatus
CCTTTTTGTCCTTCCCGCTGGGGATGATGGTTAAGGTTCGAGACTTGCTCGCATTTACATCAAGCCCCCGTTCTTGCAAATATTGGTGTAGATGGTCTAATTGGGATTGCAGTCCGCCTGGGGTCGCCGCAGTAAGAATGATATCATCTGCAAAGGCCATGGCGGATGCTGAGACACCTCCACTGCGAAACGAGATTGCCTGGTGCTGCTTTTGGAGGAACTTGTCTAGAACCAGGTTAAAGAGCAGGGGTGACAATGGGTCGCCCTGTCTTACCCCTCTTGTAGGGTGCACTAGGAGTGTCTTCCCATTAATTCCAAGAACTGTTGTTGCCATCGAGTAATAGTCACCTTATGTAATTACAGAATTCATCTGAGACACCTTTGCATCTGAGGCCGTGGACGATCGCCTGGTGCGTCACCTTGTCAAAAGCCTTCGCGACGTCGACTGATGCCATTGCCAGAGGTACCAAGCTGTGCTTGGCCTCGTCCATGATTATCTGCAGGAGCATCACATTTTCAGCACATCCGTCTGCTGGTATAAAGGCTCTTTGGCGAAGATCTAGCTGGATTTCATTCATAAGACGCTTTGTGTATATCTTATGTAGCACCCGAGTGAGAACGTGAGACACCGTGATAGGCCTGTGTAGGTTCGCTGTGGAGGCTCCAGGCACTTTCGGGATAAAGATGGTTCTCGCATTACAAAGAACCAAAGGCAGGCGACGCTGCAACATGATGAGGTTAATAAGCACCCGAAGGATGATCATGGGAACTGTGTGGAGCCGTTTCGCCGAGAAACCATCGGGCCCCGAGGCACTATTACGGGCAGGCAAAGCGTATTTAATGTCAGATGCTGTGATGACGCTCCTTGGATCAAACGGTCTGAAGCTGTGAGGTCTGGGCTCCATTGACAAGGGCGCTGTCTGAACAGGCGCCTCCATAGCTGTCCTCCATTCCTCCAGGAACTCGTCAGGGTCCTCCACCTGAGATACACCGGTATCATCCAGGATCTGGCGGATGCAGCGTGAGCGGTCCTTCTTATACAAGTTCTGGAACTTCGCATACTCTTTCTTCTTTTTCTTCCTTCTGCTTTCTTCACCGGAGTTACTCGGGGCATGAGCATTCCGGCGGACTTCATCTGATGAGAAAGACTCGCGTAAATAAGCATTCAGTTCCATTGATACACGCTCTCCGCTTAAAAAGCGTTTCGCTATCTCCCACAGACGGCATGCCTGGTAGGATTTTGGAGGAGGCTTGGCCGTCAGCTTCCTGATCTCATCACAGATCTCTGCTCTCTTGTCTACAGGACTGGCATCTTGTGCGTCCACGACATTAGACAATTCGTCTTGATACCCATTGTGCCCGTTTGCTGGTTCCCGATTTTGGTTCCTCTGAAGATCCTCCACTAGTTTCCGGTAACCTGCATCTCTACGATGAGACTTGATAGCATCAAACGTACGAGTTGGAAACTTTTGGTGTAATCGTTGGTTGAGATTATACACCCTTTCCTGCCGCAGCTGCACCTCATATACGGCCATCAAATATTCTTCCTCATCGTGCCATCTGGGCTTGGTTCGCTGTATATCAATTTCAGCATTGTACTCTTCCATGTGAGCCTGCCTTCTGTGCTGACTGAGCCCAATCAGGGTGCCAAAGGCTCTATTACATTCAGGGCACACGTGGTGAGTTGGCATCACTTGAGAAGAGGATATTCTTGGCTGCGTACTGGCGCTGCCTGTCCCAACTGATGCGTTATCAAGGCAACCTTCGTTTGTACTTGATACATCCTGGGGATGATCCCCGGTGGCCACTCTGTAAGACACAGGTACCACCTCCTCATCAGAGTCAGAGTCCGAAAGCAGACCAGGCGGCAGTGACCGCCAGTCCTTGGGCCGTGCCCCCGTACTGCGCCAGACTGACGCCCCTCTGTTGCCGCCGGCTGGCCCGCACACTGCCGCCGCGTTCCGCACAGGGGGAGCTAGCGCAACGGAGGTGCCCGCTCTTCCATCCCAGACTGACCCTTTTGAAGCATGGTCGGCATGTGAGTGCGCCACCGCCGTTTCCAATACTCCAGGAGCTGGGACTGGAGAGTAAGTCCCTTGAGCCTGGACCTCTGATGGCACATTGCCCTCTTGCTCCTCTCGACTGCCTTCACATCCAGGTGCCTGGGACACTTCCAACACCATTTCTTCGGTGCGACCAACTTGAGACTCGGTTAGGGGCCTCTGGTCATCACACTGCTGCCTTTCCGGTATGCCTTCACATCCTCGAACCGGGGGGGCGTCATTTTCCCCACTTTTCTTGGTTTTTGCAGGTGGCTTAGTGGCCCTGCTCTCCTCATTCTTGTTCTTGTGCCCTTGGCGGGTCTGGTGAACGCCTAGTCCGCGCTTAGTGGCGAAGGCTCTGTCACAGACGTCACAAATAAATTCGGTGCTCACATCAGGAGGCACCTGGGGCTCCATCTGTACACGCATAGAGCGGGTAAACACCCGGCCGGGTCTTGCACTTGGTGCAACTGCCTGTCGGCAGCCGCTTTCTTTTCCAGCATTTTTCATGGTAGGCCAAGCGATTGCGGACCAGCTTTACAGCCAAACGATCCTATTTGCCTTCGCCGTTGCGCCTCCCAATAACTGCAGTGAAAGCAGCAAGCAAATCACTTGCAGAAA
>JALIZH010026409.1:0-19527 GCA_030522465.1 Rhipicephalus appendiculatus
GAGCACATTCTTAAGCACTGCAGGTATGTGTACGTATTGAAATCTCTCTGGGTTTGTGGAGTGAACTTGTGCGCATGTGGCGCCGTATATGGCTAATGCTGCTGAGCAAACACTTCAAGAGACAATCTCGATCATGAGGGAGAAAACATTTGAGGGACATAGCTCAAGATATCATCAAGGTCTTTGTTTAACTCAGAGCGCTGTTGTTCATGGCTTCATATCACGCTGACAAGCTCATCAAGTGTTTCTTGCATGAGACGTTTGAAGTCGCTAAAGCCATCTTCTGCAGCGGATTTAGCGATGATGTGCTCTTCAGTCAGCTTTAAAAAATGAACACACCTTCTTTTGCATGTTTGCAACAAAATCGGAAGCCGAAAGTTTTCTGCTTGGGTGAAGGGGGGCTCTCTGTTGGAACGCGTGCATCGCCGCTCGTGCCATCTGCAGATGACACGTCGTGCAAGGCACCCGAAACCTCGCTGCTATGGGCGTCTTCCTAAACGAACGGTGCCACCGTCGCGGTATTATCAATGATCACATTCCAGTGGCCACACTCGGCAGTGTGCAACTCATCTTGCACGTCAGTGAGATGGATGTAGCGTCTGTGGCAATGGTACACATTCTTTTTTAGAGAGTCTTCACGGCTGTACATTTTGGGACACCTATGAACGCCGCACGCGGTGCAAAAGTTGCGTTGCCAGCCATGCGCATCACGACTGTGCGTTGTAAGCAGCATATGCCTGTTTGAAAAGAAAGGGCACGTCGAACAGCCATGACGCAACGGCAGGCAGCTAGCTTGGCTTGAAAGTGCGAATAAGTTTCAGTTTAGTGCCAGTCACGCATCTCAGTTTCTATAAATCTTCATAGTTTTAACATCCTAATCTGCTTGACATGGGCCAAAGCGTCATTCTCTTCAACACAGAAGTCACTCATTTATTCCCAGTTCACTGAATGTTGACCAATGCACCGGCCATAACAAGGTAAAGTAGATACTACAACCAAAGAACATCTACTACATCCGTAACCGCAGACTACGATCCCATGATGATACCACGTCATCAAGTGAACCATCAAGAAACGGTAATCTACGATGCTGCAGCTGCAATTTATAGAATTGTAACATACTGACATCATTTCATTAGATTTAACGCGAAAGCGTTAAAGAGCTCGTTTCGCAGAAATTGAGGTCGTTTCGCAGAAAACCACGATTTGATCGTGCCATGAACGTGCGTTTGCTCTGCTTTTTATACATGTGATTTCTTTTGAGCAGCAGCTGCGAATTCAAACTCGAAAGGTGCGTAAGCTGTCGCACGCAATGGTTCATTGTCTAGATAAGTATGCGACAACGAATGCCATGGGCGCGCGCGATAACGTAGCCACGAGCGAAACGTGGTGAAAACGGGATGCCGAGTGAATGCATTCGACCCGCCGGTCAGGCAGACTGGAAACAGAAGTTTACTAGTGAAACCGACGTGCGCTCCATATATCGTTAACTGCAGCAAGCGTTTCATTTTCAACGCTTGGCGGCGCTGACCTCAGTCCAAGCGAGCCGAGGCCACGCGTCGGAGCGTTCGAGTTAAAGGTGCTGACGGCTGTACATTGCCATCAGGCGTCAGAACATGTGACTATCATAACGATTTCGTAGTTTAAAGCCGGCCACCCATTACAAAAGGCGCACACTTTACTGCGCGTATTCTCTTAACACCACGTAGTGGGTGCATAGCAAGTATGCACTAAGTAGTTGAAGTCATAGAGTTTCCTAAAATTAACTAGAGGGGACTCTGGCGCTGCGATCGTTCAGCCAACATGGGAATGATGGGTAGTACACGGATTTGCCTAGTATTCGTGCTTCCGGCTTCGAACGCACTTGTGGCTTTGTTTATTGTTGCACTTTCGTTCTATTTCGGATAAAAGAATGGACCGTTGTGAACTTCGTGAGCGTATTTGAATTCGTGAGTCTAAAAAGGTCAAGGTGGTGAAGCGTAACTGCTAAACCTTTGCTGAACTTCGTATTGCGGCAAAGCGAATTCAGGCTACACGCAGCCAAAAGAACGAAGACTAGGCAAGACTAGGCAAATTTGTGTACTACCCATGATTCCCATGCTGGCTGAAGCGCCGTGTGTTGCAGCCCCCATAGACACTAGCGCCAGAGTTCCCCTCTAGTGTATTTATAGGAAACTCTATGGTTGAAGTACGCACTTGAGACAGGATATCGCTATCGCATTCAACACTTAAAGGCGAAGCTTAACGGTCCCCCCGAGTTTTTTTGTGTTGCTAGCCTATACTGAAACAAACCTTTTTATGATCAGCATACTTCTTTGCAAATCGTCTCGGACGAAAACTATGTACGGCGTTTAGTGCGGCCAACTGTTCTTCTATTCCGATAACACAGCCTGGCTTCTTCAACAAGAAAGCTACACGGACGGTTTTTACAGCGAAATGTGTTATGAGATCCCAACAAGGGCCGTTTTTGCGGCGTACTGTCCGCCGCCGCCGGTGTCCGTAACCAGTATCGCGCCAAATACGACAAGAACAAAATAAATAAAAAAATGCGTGGGACAGAATGGGAATCGAACCCGAGCCCTCTGCGTGGCAGCCCAGCACTCTACCACTGACCTACACCAGTGCTCGAAACTGCGTTGCAAACTGAGCCTATACAGGCTTTATGTCGGGTAAGGAATCGCGTTAACATGTGTAATGACGCGTTTTAGAACAGTAAAGTAACAACCAGGCGTCACACAATGCGAATTGCGTAACGAGTGGGTCGTTCAATGCTCCAACCCATTACAAAAGTCTCAGGCATAATTCTTCATCGTCGTCAGCCACAGTAGCCACAGCATCAACAAAGTGCACATAATGCGTTACAAGTCTGTAGTGGACACCGCGCTTTTCCGTAGAATGACGAATAATGGCACAGTGGACGCTTCCCCACTACACAAAAATTATGATGATTTATGGCGCAGTGGGTACCATGCAAGTGTGCTTTTGGTAGTTGTCCCACGAGTGTTTAAAAAAAGGCTCTACAAAGGCCGCTCATCCAGCTTTCGTTGTGATTGTGCTGCGCATTCCGCGCAAGCCTGGCGATATTTTTTGGAAGAAAAACGCGGCATGTTCGAAAAGTTTTCACGCCACGTATAAAAGGCTGTGGATGCCCTCTCGCTTTGATCATTGCTTCCATGAATGTAACCTGTTTGATTCATCGTGGGCCGTCGATCTCTCTGCTCCCCATCTCGGGCGGCCACAAAATGGAAGATCTCAAGGCTGCAATGGCAGCGGACTCGTCGCTGCATGTTATGTTGGGTTTAGTGGCGCAAAAGCATCTAAGGCTATGCTGTGCTAGCCACATAGTAAGAAAAAATTCTCTAGTTAACTCAGCGTATATTCTGCAGTGAAGGTTAAACTTCAAAACCGTTTTCTCTACGAAAGCCATTTCGTCAGTCAGAGGTTACAGTGACTCGTATTTTATGTCATTTTTTCCCTGCCATGACCATGACTATTAATGCGTGATTAGCGATGACTAATGGAATAAAAGGAAGAGTGATGCGTGGCTGTAGAGATACTTAAAAAAACATTCGCGTAATGTATATGCTTTTAAAACTGTGGACATGATACATGGGGTGGTCAGTGGGTATGGTCTATGCGTGAGCTGATTTTGTGAAAAAAATGTAAAGAAATGGCTCTGCACCACTCTCGTCTCACCTGTTTTGCGCAAGGATCAGGAGTAAAGTGTTCTGTTGAAAAGACGCTGTCACAGCACTGGCCTCTAACAAGAGGTCGTGCTGTGGACACACAAGTTCATAAATCTTTCGTATCAGTACCGTACGATTACGATGGCGTGCTCTGTGTCCCCCAGGAAGTTATTGCCGTCAGTTAGGGGTATCAGCACATCATCTCCTAGAATGAACATGGGGTGACGAAGAATGCGTAGCTCGTAGAGTGAATCGGAAAAGTTTTCTTCGATGTGCTTCGAAATGTGGGCATATAAGCGAAATGTGCAACACTGCTAGCGGTTCATCGTATTTATCACATGTTCTACGTTCTTGTTTTAATGATTAATTATGTGTGAATGCGCGTGACCAATTCGAAGACCGTAGAGGATTACTTCGACAAAACCTCCTTGCTGGTAAAGGACTTCTATTCACTTAGGAATGGCTTGATTAGTTTAAGTTTATTGTTGCCTATCATATTCCATCCCATTGCCATTCAGATGTTAGCGCTGTACGAATTCAGTGGACACTAACCTTAACAGGAACATTTACTGTTGAGATACTAAAGTTTTTCGCTGCTGCTGCGCATTGATCTGCCCTTTCATATCCGGGTGTCCCAACGTGACTTGGGACCTAGCAGAACCGGATAATTTGTCCATCACTTAGACGCGATAATACAAGGGGTGTTCAAATAAAGAGGTATGAAACGACACTATGGGTATAAATGAAAACTTTATTCGAAGTATACACCATAGGCATGATCACAACGATCCCTTCGATGAATGAGCCGAAGGATTCGTCGTTCCCAGAATTCATGTTCCCGTGACATGTCATTGAGTTCATCGTCCCAGTTGAAGAGCTTCCCTTCCAGGGGTTTTTTTCAGTACACCAAACACATAAAAATTGCAGGAGAAGAATGGTGACCCTTTTAACACCGTCCGCGCTCAGAAATCGGATAACACCTCTCTGCTCACTCGTCGAATTTTGCAATGTGAACGCCATCCGGTCTTCACACGCACTGCCGCGTCGATTCGACGACGCTCTTTATAAGAGCCTCTGCTCTTTCCTGCGCATGAGGGTGATCCCGCACGGTCCGAAGACTCAAACCGCGTCCCTAGATGTCTCGCTACGTTCTGCCATAGCAGCATCGGCATCTATGTTAACGATCATGTTATTACAACATTTCATACCTTTTCATTTGAACACCCCTCGAAGGTTTAAAAGGCCACAGATGAAGGGTGCGTATTCAGAACGTATATGGAGGGCCTTCAATGCACGCAGTAAAACTTGTTTTCTCGTATTTGGCGATTTCAATTCTTTTTACTCTCATCCATAAGCTATCGCACTCAGCCGTAAAAACTGACTGTAGTACTCCGAATGTTCGTTCCCACGCACCTTTGGACGAAACTGCTACCGACGTAGCTGGTTGTCTTCGAGCCATCAGTGAAAAATTATCTGTAAGTGTTCTCTTTCTTGAACGGTGCGAAATTCTACTAATAAGCGTTCACGTGATGTACCTTGTTTTTTAAGCTGTTAAGATGTGCCAATGAGAAGTCAAGAATTGCGTAAAGTTGTTGGGGGGGCAATCTTATTGGCCTCTTAATAACAGAAAGTGCATCTCTAGGGACGTTACCCTCGCGACAGTTATCTTCGAACCTGAGTATAAGTGCTGTTATTCAATTTGGTTTGTTTGTGTAATGTAGTGGCTTGTCAATGTGTGACAATGTTGTGGCATATGTGGTTTGGCGATGAACAAACCCTTAGGACATAAGTAAGCATTAGCTGCGTTCTTCCGCTGTCCAGTGCCGGTTCGTTACTCTCCGAGTACAAACTGGGAAGCGGCGAGGTCCGGTATGCGCCGATTGCCAAGCGTATTCCTATGTTATATACGGGGTCCATTCTCTTCAGACAGAACTGCCTCGCCGAACCGTAAGCTACGCTAAATGTAACATTTACGTAACAATTACTTCCCTATTGCAAAAACCAGCGCCCCCAGCGTGATACCAGTACGTTTTCTGGCGCTGGATCGCACTGGGAACACTGGTACACGCTGGGATTCACTGGCACTTCGGTGAGCGCACTGGGACAGAGCTGGGTCGCACTGGTAGGGGCGTTGGCTTGCCGCTGTGACGCTGGCGCGTACTGGGAAGCGCTGGAAACGCTGGAATTTTCACTGGAGTGCGCTGGTGCACACTGGAGCCTGCACTGTTTCTTCCAGTGCGGCATGCAAGTTTCTGTAGTGTATGCGGCGGAATGTTTCGGTATCTTTGAATATATAATGTTTGATTCGACGGTACCAATGGATGCTACCCTAACAGGCAGGCCCGTAGCCAAAATTTTTTTCGGGGGGGGGGGGTCTTCCGAAAAAAATTTTGGTAGCCTTGAAAAACACCGATTTTTATTATTTTTCCTCGGTAAACGCCCCCTTCCATCCGAATTTCGAGGAGAGGCCCGGGCCCCTAGCCACCCCCCCGGCCAGGGGCCTGCTAACAGGTCCCAAACATTTTCACTACTTCTAGCTTGGCAGAGAAAGAGAATGATAAGCGCAAGACATTATGTACTATATGCGAAATCACCGTCATTTTTATTTTTCCCTTTGGAATGCAGAAAAAATTGCTTTAATAACACAAAGGAGCCAACGCTGATTATTTTGCTTGTGAGCTTGCTTTTTTTTTTCTTATTCACGCAGATTCAATAACGGCGTTAATTCTTGCGGAGAACGTAGCAGCGATGAATGCACTTTTTGTGCATGCGCCGCGCATATACCAGTCTGCCATCAGGGATGGGTTGTTGTAATGATTACATTTTGCATTGTTTATAAGTCTGGAGGCGCCTGGTCCTACCAGAAACAGCAAATCGTTACATCGCCGCACAGTTGGCGAGAAGCAATTGAGCTCTGGCTTCGCAACCGCACCCAACGGAGGCCAGAAAAACAGCCGCCGTTCGATATCAGCACACCGGAAACGCATCTCTGGCACTGTTTGCCCTTCCACTCACTTCAGCTGAACTTTAGTTAACCATTAGAAAGGTTCCGAAGCTTCAATGCAGAAACTTCAACCATCGCAACTCAGCTGCGCCGAGACCGGTCCTACCCAGCGAGACTCCCAGCCAGCGTTAGGCCTAGTGTGCCGGCTGTGTCCGTCTACATGTTACCGGCGCTTCGCGCTTTAAGTACACGCAATTCTAAAGCGTAAGGATGACTGTAAAGTACTGTTTGGACATTCGTTAACCTAAATCAACTATTTTTCCTTGTGTACGGCGTCCGCACAAGGAGCGATGACCATCGAAGCGACGCGCTTTCAGCAACGCACACAAGCTGAAACCGAAAGCTGCCGGCCGCGCTACCGGTACTTCTCGTGACTCTTATGTAAGAACGCATAATTGTCAGTCGGTAATTTGGTACGCCTTAGTGAACTAACATAGTGACATATTCCTTTAGCGCATTGTATTTGTATTTATTTGAGCGGTTTCTTAGTTATAGGTATCGATAGAACTGCAAATCTGTACATTGGCACGCCCGCTGTACTGGCGTATCGTCGCTTGCGCGATAACACTACTCAATACTCGATCATGTACGCACCTGTTTATCGAACTAGTCATCATAAAACCTCTGTAAATGTTGACCAGTAGCAAGAGCGAGAAACGGCTATTAAAAAAAATCGGCAGTAACAGCCAGCAAACAGTGCCTGCTCTAGGTGTATTTCATATTTTTCATAGTTAACATGTGAATTCTTAAAGAAACTTAGCGCTCTTGCCATTATCGGCATGTCATCCGGTACCGGCCGCCGTTCGTTTGTGTCTAATAAAGACGCAGTTGTTATTTGGAAAGGAAGATCGCGTCTATCGTGACTGTGCGACATGTAAACATGAAGCCGAACCGTGTGTTTGTTAGTTAAATAGTTGTTTTACGTACACCTAAGAATGTTCCGGCGTGGCGTAGTGGGTAGAACACTCAGTTCAGAATCAGGAGGTGGCAAGTTCGAATCCTCCTGACAGGTACTTTTTTTTTTCATATGGCTTTTTTTCTTTTTTTTTTATTGCGTTAATGCGTTCTCTATCACTTCTTTCACTAATATATTTATTTATGGCACATAGGCACCGCTATTTCAAGCTGTAGAGCCGTATTGCGCGGGAGTACCAGCGCCTCCCCCAGTAAAATGCCGCTCCAGCGTCCCAGTATGCAGCGCGATACTGGGCCCATAATCCGGCATGGCACTGGACGCTGGTACCCAGCGGCGCTGGGTTTTGCGATAGGGTTCTTTAACATCCGCTATACTTTCCTTGGCATCACTGTCAGGTGGTTGTGGTGCTGATAAACATTTTATTCAGAAATATTCCAAAGAGTTACTGTGCACCTGAGTGGCATGCCCTAGTCCGGGATGCCATTGAGATGACCGCTGCCTAGGCGCGCGCCACCAAGGAGCGTTGTGCATCCAAGGTAGAGCAGCCGAGCAGGTACTCCCTCCCAAGCCTCTCTAGTTGGGATGGGGAAGGGGGTTGAGAAAGGGAGTGCAGTGGCAGGACACGAAGCCACAACGTGAAAGGGGTCGGCTAGCACCTGACAAGTCGGACACGTGCCAGAGATTTCCGGTGTGAAGTGCCGGGCGACCGCCGGACTAAGAAAAGTATTAGTCTGAAGGCGGCGTAGCAGTCGTTCGTCCGCTTTCGCCAGACCGCGTGCGGGGCCAGGGTAAAGTCGGCGCGAAGTGCGATAATAATTCAGGATATGACGGTAGCGTGTGACTCTAGTTTCCAGGATCCGACTCAGGATATGGAAGGCCAGCGGCCCGGAGGAGAGAAGCGCGGGCAGCGGCATTCGCCGCCTCGTTGCCGGGAAGACCTGTGTGGCCTGGAGTCCATACAATCTCTCACGGAGTGAGGGATAAAGCGCCAGGAGGCGGCTTGAAGGAGATGAGCAGCCAATGGGGTGATGGAACCCCTGGATGTATTGAGAACAGGCTGAGCGCGAGTCTGTCAAGATAGTGTGAGTGGTGGGGTGGGAAGTGGCCCAAGCGATTGCAACCGCCTCTGCATGAGTTGCACTGTCGACTATAATGTCAGTTCTCATTAATATTGTGTTTAAAAAAGCAAACAATTAAGCCCTTAAATTTACACTTCTTTCCTTCATTCATAGCGAGGGTCTCGTTCTGGCAGGCTTTGATGCCTTCAGGTGGTATGCGAGGGATTATTAGTCAGCTGCGAGCTCGTAATAAGATCACGTGCTACGTATCGCCAGCAGGCAAAAAAGAGTATTCCACACTCACAGTAATGGCAAGAGGTGGCGCTGACTGACGCTCTCACGTTTAAATGCGCATATATACCCTATAAAGTGGACGGAGGGATTACCGCCACCGTAGCTCAGTCGCAGGGTCGTAGGGTCGGTCTCGCCGGTGGCAAGTTATGTTTTCGCCCACTTTTCTTTCTTTCTTCAGATTTACGTTACAGTTACTTGTAGTAACATCCCCAATACTTTCATTGGCATCACTGTGTGTTAGTTGTGCAGTAATAATGTGTTTAACAAAGCAAACGAACCCTTAAATGTACAGTTCTTTCCTGCATGATTAATAGGGACTGGCATTTGTTTTGCCGGCACACTTTACAATCTGCCTCGAAAACGTGGTTTTGCAGCTGAGTAGCCCTGTACGGCTCTGTGGTGCAGTATACTTGGGGCAACGGAAAAATGTATGCTAGACTGTGGATACTTGTTGCACCATGCTTATAAAGCAATTACTCATTTTTCGTCCTTTACGACTCATTCGCTTTGCCCCAAGTTGGCCATCAAACTGGATAAAGTTTAGTTCACATACCTGCTTACCCATCTTCCATTACCTGTTTCGTGATAGCGAGTGCCTGTGGTACTGTAGCATCACGTAGCAGCTAGAAAAAGATTGATTGAAATAAATGCAGAAAGCATGTGTCCTACACATGCACTTGATAAATGAGAAGACTGAAACAGTTCAGAGCCCTTTTTTAAAAAACCAATACTTGTGCCCCCGGGGGCTGATGTGGGCCCATTCTACTAGATTTTGCGGGAGTGTGACAGGAAATCCATGTTTCTCAAATTATTCAATTAGGTGAATCAGTTACACCTAATACGGAACGATGGAAGGTATTGCTCGCCCGCTTGGACACAGCAGTGTTGATAGTGCTTCTGAATGAAGTTTGACACGCAGCATAAGCTAGTTGAACAGAGCCTTGCGCCCCACCTATAGAATCTTCAGACCATTTATTTTAACATTTTTTCTCATTTATTATATAAAAAGTTTGCACAAAATATTTGCATGCCTATACACACAAAATCCTGAGGCGCAGGAGGAGCGGGATGGAACGAGAAGGGCGAGCAGGCTGGCCAGGGCTGCCGAGGAAGGTATCTACTGGAGGCCCATGGCAGGCGGAGTCGGGGACACTGTGGCAGTGTTGATGCCGCCAGGGCCGTAATCGCAGTGACTGGGCAGGATGCCAGCTGTTGGGCAGCCGATGATCCTCACTCTGGAGAGCAAGGATCATCGGGCTGCTCCACAACAAATGCTTCCCTGAAGCTTTTCTTCCTGACCTGCCAGCGCCTACCAGACCCTGGCAGCCACCTCTCTATCAAGTTCTGCGCTTCCATGATGTCGCAGCAGGCCTTTTGTCAGATGACATCTGCATACAAGAATATAAAGATCATAACATAGTACAGATGGAGCACAGCAGTACAGACAATACACACGTGTACACACACATAAAATAATGACCAAGAAAGTCTTACCTGTCACCAACCTGCACAGCTTGACATGGACAAATGCCCGCTTCCCATTTCTGCCACGAAGGCTGCATAGCACATGGACTTCATGTGCCGTAACAGGCTTCATGGCCATGGCGCCAATTTCCCGCAGGCCTCTGCCCCCCGATGTGCAGGAGGTGCTTGCGCTGTACAACAAATGCAATGAGCAGATATGGGGTAAATTTAAACTGCACATCGCAATGTTTTCATGATAAAAATCTGCAGGGAGAGGATAATTGTCAGAAAACAGCGACTTGAATTTTAGTAAATCAGAACATTTTCAGTTTTTATGATAATTTCAACTCACTTGACCTAAAATGTGTTGTCACATCAGCCCTCACAATGACTAAGCTAAGGAGGTGACCAAGATAGTGTTATAACCATTCAGTGTCCTGCTATGATATGGCTGCCTTTGCTGTTATGAAATACAACACTGCCGTAACCCCTTAAGAAATACTGAATCTAGCTATGAAACAGTATAATTACTGTCTACGCTGCTCCAAGGCATGCCAGTACTTTTTCTTAGGTATGTGAGATCACACGTTTTAAACATGTCACCGTAGACATAAAAAACATAACCCTTCATGTTTGAACGCATGGCATTGAAATTTGATTAGCACAAGAAGTCTTCGTTCGATTGTGAAGATAGAGCAACTACAGGGCAAAATTTCCAGTAAAAAAAAAGGAGCGGATGTGTGAAGAAACTACTTTTGCCAACGCTGTGCTTGTTTTCAATGAGCTAGAATATTGAAAACAAGCAGAGTTCCTGGGACATGACTTCACTTATGCGAGAGGGTCTGTTGCATCTTCAAAATTGCTAACCGAGGATGGCAACGAGTTAGGTGTGGTGAAGAAATTAATAAATTTGCAGGTGTACAGCATGCACTTGAATCTTGCATGCTTTTTTCCTTGACAAAGAAGTCCATAAAGTGCCTGCATATTAAAATAGAGTGCCAAAACTAAACCATGTTCGCAGCTTTTTGACCACCCTCTTGTCAGAAAGGTCAGACGCAGTGTCATCGCTACCACAAGAGAGTGACGAACATATTTTTGCTGCAAGTTCACTTAGGCTCGTCTCGTGCTCTACTGCGACTTGCGTGCAGTGTATATGTTCGACATAAGTGTAAACAGTGACATGTGATGTTCAGTATAAAAAATTTTATCAAAAGAAGATGACATGCTAAAGGCCTGTGATCATGTGTACTGCAAAAAAATCTTCGGCTGAATGTTGACCAGGAAAAGCTCCTACGGGTCAACAACGATAAAATATATGGACTTCGAAGGGAAGCTTGGAGATTTTCTTAAGCAATGCATTGTAAGCAGACCGTCACAAGGGAAATGCGCTTAAATTGGCACATAATCAAGGCCTATCGAGAGGCAATCTTAGAGCCCCCCAAATCTTGATCACAGATGAAACTGATAGGAAAATAAATGTCTCATTATATGAAGGTGAATTTCACTTTACCATTTTTTTTCCTTCTTGATAGCCAACGAAGCGCCATGCAATATTTATAGCTTAAATATCTGGTAACAATAAAGAAAGCTGCATTTTTCTGGACCCAGTAAAATTGGGTGAGTATTAAAACAAAAGCACAGTAAAGCGAAATCAGCTTGCGCAAAGCAGGGTCAACTGCAGATCACTAGAGAGACATTTATATTGCAGTTGACATGAAACAGGGCGATAAATGAATAAAATGAATTAGTGTTGGTTTCAAGCATTTGTTTGCTAGTCACTGCCCGTGGAACACGCAATGTTGCCTACATTATCTGGTACTTCCGCCATTTCACTCAGACTTCACTGACCACAGTAAATGGTGCAGTGGCTCATGCAAATTGCCTCACTACATTATTTCCTGCGACAGAGCGTTTTAAAACTGCACTAAAGCTCTGCATGTTTAATAGGATTATTAAAACTAAAGAAAGTACACACCAAAGCAGCAGCCACAGCTTTACTCGGCACTGCCGCTTCTGCAGCCTCGAGCTCTTCATTTGCCCCAGCAGGCAACCGCGGAGGTCAGCAGGGGGGCTGTGCTGGCTCGGCATACTGAGGCGAGGTACGACTCCAATCGAAAGTCTCGGAGACTTCAACTCTCTCGGACAAAAGCCGTACCTCGTGCCTCAACTGTCGCACCTCCTGCAGAGTTTCTCGATGCTGCTGCCGCAGGCGCAGTCGCAGGCGGAGAATCCGCAACAGGAGAGCTGAAACATCGAATAGCATATATTTTACTCGGTAGCTTTGGTACACTTAGGCCGATACACAAGTTTATGAAAAGCTCATTTGATGCTGAAACAAGGTTAAGTGATTTCACAAAACGAAGCTTTGTGACATTATGCACGCTACTTTACGATCGCAGCACCTTAAAATTGCAGTGTCCCATGAAAAACAGCGCATAGCGCGGCCGTTAGTTCACCAATGACTCATATCGCTAATAAAAACTTACTTCATGCAATGAACGGTGAACATCTGGCGTGCTGCCGCTATTGCTTCAATGTGTTGCCTTACCCATACGCCTGTCGACCGATGTTGACGAAAACGGGAAGATCATGGAAGGACTACACAATGCCCTACGGCCAACCTCTGCTCCAGACCTCTAACCAACAATGAAGAGTCAACAACAGCCAACAGACAAAAAACAGGAGAAAAAAGAAAAGAAAGAATGCACCTTTTAAAAATGGCAATCTCGCAGATGAATATGGATCGTAATGCAGCTGACTAGTTTTCGGTGACTGTGACAGTTACGTTAATCTGGGGTGAGTTAAACCTATAACATAGTCTTTCTCATATACCGTATTGACTCTAATGTAACAAGAGTGATTTTTCATTGCGTCCAGGACGAAAGAATAGAATTTTCGGTATTTGTAACGCGAGGCTCGACTTACTACATATATTGCTAAGTCTACGAACCCGCTATATATTGCTAAGTCTATGAATGAACCACTTGAAAGTTTGCCGCCCAAGTCGTCGTACCTCTCTCTAGCCTCGTCTTTTTTCTGCGGTGAAGATGTCGAACAGTATGGAACTTGATAGTGCTTAAGGGTACAGTTAGCAAGTTAAAGATGTCAGCGCCCATGAAAATAATTTATTTTAACTTACCCACAAAGATATTACCATGCAAATAACAAATAGTTCGCCATGAATTTTCGCAGCCTTTATCCTGTACAAATGCACCCAAGCGCAGCATTTCAAGAATAGGAACAGACCTCAACACGCATGTCTAGAATGCCGGAGCGTCGCACTCAAACCTGCATGGCCAATATTTACTTACAACATGTGGTTTGAGATGGGCCACATCATAGGCTGCGTGGTCCTCAATGACGCACCTGCCTCAGTTCTCTCCTTGTTTATCATCACGGCTACAAGTGTTTTGGCCATAAGCTTGCGCAGGGTTCCCCTTCAGGGGGGGGGGGGGGCGAAGATTCGTCGCAGCGCCCCCCCCTCCCTATAATGTCAATGTATGGGGCTGACTTTGCGCCCCCCCCTGTCGCCCCCCCCTACAATGTATAGGGCTGGCTTTGCGCCCCCCTTCTCGCCCCCCCCCTGCCCCCCCCCCCCCCCGTGTGCGCGCCTATGGTTTTGGCCATCAGAAGCACTGTCAGTGGTGTAGCCTGCAGAAAAAAAAAACAAAGGAATGAAAACACTGGAAATCAACCCTGGTTGGCAACCGATGCAAGCCATGATAATGACACTGCAGACTGAAGATAATCTTGCAGCATGTCTTGCATAGGGCACTGAGCCTAGTCGCTCGGCGCATTTTTTTTACATTTAATAAATCGCCTACAGCGCTTCTGAGCGCTAGAACAATAAAAAAGGAGAGAAAATTCAAGGCAGGTGCGCCAATAGGAAAATGTGCACGCTCACATTTGGCCCACCTCACACCACGTGTTATCGGTAGATGCCTGTGCAGCCCCGAGCGCTGCACTCTAGAATGCTGAACAAAAGCGTTTACCATTGCACAATGACAGATTGCAGCAAGTTATGAGAACTTCATTTCACAGACTTTAGACAAGCTTCTTACATTCTCGCACGATTTTCGTCGGAACATCTAAGCGTAAGAAGTTGTCTTTCCCCAGAAACTTTCTACAATACATATAACACATTAAAGGTCGCCATTCGACAGATGCATTATGTAACAATGAAAGGAGACTCAGCAATGGCTTCCTCTGAACCTTAATGGTCCTCTGGAGCCTCATTCTCCACATGCCTGGGAGAACACGGTACAGCTAGAGCAAAGTAACTGCAATCGTGTTAATGGCATATTAACAAGACAATAAAACTAAGATTGGTTGCAAAAACACTATAATAGACACACTTAATTTTTACATCGCATCAATTTGGCACAGCCAGAGACATGCTGCATTCGTTACGATGCGACATATATATACTGGTACAGTCCCACTGGCTTACATTGTAATACTCAAACCTGGTGAGGAAATATACACGCCCAGTGAAAAGATTTGCTGTGGTGAAAATATACATGTATGTGATTGAAAAAATGCTACAAATTAACAAGCCTTAAGGTATCCAAATCACTAGAAACACTTGGCAGGCAACTGAGGCACTGGACTCACATATTTTAGCCTAATTCAAAGGTTTAGTTCTTCAAAAAGGATGATGATGGTTAGCGGCTGCTTCACATTTTTCAATTTATGTTCTTGTTTCCTTTAACCCTTGGCAGTCCATTCTCGGGCACTGCCCTACAACGCAACACGGCTGCAGCAGCCCGTGGTGGGGCACTGCTGGACAAGTTCCATCGCGGTTGATTAACGGGCGCGTTTTGTCATTAATTAAATTATGCCTCATCTTTAAAGCAGGAAGTAAAGCTTTAGTGGGATAGCAGAATGAACAGAGGAAGGGACTCAGACTGACTGGCCGACGTTTCGATAGGAGGACCTATCTTTCTCAAAGGCGCCTTGTTATCCTTTTGCGTCAGTTTAAGGGGGGTTAGTAGTGACGTCATGTCCTGTGGTGGCGCATGTCCCTGCTCGTAATCGCCGTCTGGAAAGAAAAAAATCTGTAAAGCAGATGAGTGTAGCCCCTGCTTCATTACAAGCAAGGTTGCAATGAAGCTTAGCAATGTCTACTCGGAGGTGACGGGAGCTGTAAAAAAGGGGGGGGGGGGGGGTGAGGAAAAGGAAAGAAACAAATAAAGGGGAATAACAGGAAGTTAGGAGCGGTACAACAAACGAGAGCCGGCACAGACACGAACGAAGAAAAGAGCGTTCGTTAGCGTCATTGCAACCTTGCTTGAACTGATGCAGGGAGTACACTCATCTGCTTTATAGATTTTTTTTCCCAGACGGCGATTACCAGCAGGGACACTCGCCCCTACAGAACATGACGTCAATACTAAGTCCCTTAAAACTAACACGCCAAGGATGAAATTGCGCGTTTGACAAAGATAGGTCCTCCTATCAAAACGTCGGCGAGCCTGTCTAAGGCACTTCCTCTGTTCATTCTGCTTATCCCACTACGTTCTTCCATCTGTCGGCTCCCATCTTAATTTTCAAGTAAGCCTTTGTTATTTTAGCTTCGAGTTGTTTAGTTTCGGATCAGAATGGACGGAATGTGGGAAAAGGTTTCGGACCGCGAAGGGGTAATTTTCTACATCTTATATATTTGAATGTAAATATTTCGACATAAATCTGTCTGGCTGGGTGGAATACTTAAGAGGTTGAAATGGCTCCAGCCAAGTTTATGAGAGCCCGATGTTTCGGGACCGATTCGGTCCCTTCCTCAGGGGGTGACTAGGTTGGTCGTGGAAATATATCCTCGTCTTGTTTAACCACGGCTCCGGGTTTCCCTTTCCCTAACGTTTCGGAGACACTTTTGTCTTCAATTGGTTTGCTTTTCTTGCTGTTTACTAACCTTAGAACTTATTCTACCAATCTCGTGCACTCTTTTTGGTGAACACGGCACTGCGTGGCTGCGCTCCATGGAGCACCAATGCGTCCGGCGCAGCGACGCATTGAACCCCAGTAGAGCACGATCACAGGTACGCGCTGCTGTTGGCGTATTTCTCAGCTTAAGCAAGTGAGACGCACTCTGGTGGTGTAGCAGACGACGCAAAGCACCCTCTGCGCCTGTGTTGCTTCGCTATGATGTACGGTCTCACCGGATGCACTGGCGCTATGCTACCACACTAATCCATGTTCACCCTGAAAGGACGAGCCTGTACGTTTGACTGAATCACAAAATATTCGCGGAAGATGGCTACGAAAACAACATGTAGGTATATCTTACACTGCAAAGCTTTCGTCGTTCCAACAAACACCACAGATTTTTACTCTGAAGCACTCCTTGTCTCAATTCTGCATTTCAAATGCAACCTCTATTATCCCTGCTGTAGCCTGCTTATTCTTGCTGCTTAAGGTACTGCTGTAGGCAACCAGCAACATCATAAGTCAGCATCATTATCTAGCACTCGATTATGTAATATACATTTGTATAGCACTACGCTCTGGAGTGAAATCCTACGATTTCATTCTGCATCCATTACTGCAGCTATTGCAGCAGTCAAACAATCACATAAGCTGGCCAAATGCATGCCAGTTCTCCATAATTTAGATATTCTGCTAATGGACAATTACATAACCTGGTCACTCACATGTCAGATGAATATAATCTCGAGAATCCGCAAGTGCAAGTACTGGATGCTTATAGAACACTCACCCCATAATTAAATAATGGTGACACATTTCAAGTACGACACAACATACGTTGTTGAATTATTTCAGTGCAAATGAATGCGCATGTAACGATAAAATTTTACATGAGACTGACTGCAGGCATAGGACCTGAATTTTTTTTTACAGACATTGCAAACTTCCACACATGACATAACATTTTGTTTACTTTGAGGAATTCCGTCCCGTGAATCTTTTGAGAACTTATTCAGCTCCAGTAAACTGACGCTGCAAACTTGACATCCAAGCATATTCATGCTCACATTGCTAAAACTAATGTCCTTGAAGTTAATAAGACAAAATATTCGGAGCAGTAAACAAGAAGTTAAGCTCACATCTTCTGTCCATTTTAAACTGCTGACCCGAAGGTCGCGGGTTCGATCCCGGCCGCGGCGGTCGCATTTCGATAGAGGAGAAAATGGTAAAGGCCCGTGTACTGTGCGATGTCAGTGCACGTTAAAGAACACCAGATGGTCAAAATTTCCGAAGCCCTCCACAACGGCGTCTCTCGTAATCATCTCGTGGTTTTGGGAAGTAAAAACACTTGATATTATTATTGTTATTATGTCCACCTTTAAAGATGTATTTAGCTACTGGTAAGCGTGCTCCTTCAGAAAGTTCCAGGGCATAATCAGATCAGCTGGGGGGAATTCGTTGGTAATGAGTGAGCTATGTATTGCAGTTAGTCAAAAACAGAAGGCTGCACCCCGGCTCACTTGCAATCTACAAGGCAATACTAACCTATATAATAAGGCTCCTGATTGTTACTTCTGTCAAACCAAGTATTGGTGAGACACGTGGTGACGTGGTGGAAAGTGCGTGTGCGCGTCCTTTCAATCTCGCAGCCATATCTCTTTTTTCGCTTGTAGCGGACCAGTGATTACATGTAGCGTTTTGCGCTAGGCGTCGCTTTCTTTTTTCTATTCGTGACGCGCTCAATTCGGCGGGGGCACAGTGGCGGTGACGTGTACGCGGCTCGCTATGCCCCGATTAAAGAGATAGCATATCTTGTCTCAGTAGCAAGCCGGTGCCACACACATCATTACTTCTCTCCTGTGCACGTTCATTTTAGTTGAAGCGTACCATGTGATACTAAAACACGAAAGAGGACACCGAAAACGAAAAGGCGTTGAGCCGAAACAGTGCTTCAGTTTATTAGCATAATATAACAAGAGACAAGGCAGATGACCTTGCACATGTAACAAAATAGGCGAATGGACTAGAAAAAAAAGAAAAAACGCTGGCTGTAATCGGCGAGGTCATGGGTTGGCCTTGAAAGAACAAAAAAGGAAAGCAGCTGAGGCCTAGCGAAAAATATCAACGGCGAAACTTATCACATCTGCCCCCTCACCCCCCTGATAACAAAAAATTTAATAGTGCGTGAAGTGGCCGTTCACGTAAAGAATTTCAGACATCCTACTCGGCATAGATTTGTATAGCGAGGCGACATAATCGCCGTCTGACCGAAGGGCCTCCTACTCTTCTTGAATGGCGTTCCACAGTGCGTGCGCCATTGCCCTAGACAAGTTGCGCCTGGACAGACTACACTTCATTCGAGCCCACACATTCTCGATTGGGTTTGCGTCCGCGCCACTGGCAGGCCACGGCAACGTGCGCACGCCAAGGTCTTCAAGCATGGCGGTCCCTTGGCGAGCCATGTGTACGGGGCTTTTGTCCTGCTGGAAGATGAAGCAGCCTTCGGGGAAAGGTCCGTCCAGAACATATGGGAGCATTGGGTGTTTTGTAGCAGGGAACTGTAGTAGGGCGCAGTGAATTTCCCATCAATGCGGACAAGTGGCCCTAGCCCATCTTTGCTTATAGCACCCCACACGGACACTGAACAGCGGCCACTTGAGAGAACACTCTGAGTATAACCAGGGTGGTACCTGCAATTTTAAAGAACCAGATTGAACAGGTAAAAAGTGTAGAAAACTGATTTGGGGATCAGTTATGCGCGTTTCGCCTAAAGCTATAGTTTGCTTTAAACCATCGTGCGAACAAGGCGTACAAGAGGCTGTGTTAGAAAAACTTGAAACACGTGTATTTGACGTGCTGCTAACGAGGAGTTATTTTTGAACGTTCTGCTATTTGCAGTGCATTTGTTTCTTAATTGACATTGTAGGATATTTTGCTTTGTTGAAATAAGTTTGAAAATGACTGAAAAAATATTACACCTACGGAAATATTTCGGCATATGCAAAGCAGCAAGACATAATTAACACTGCAAAAAGTGAACGCATTGGTTACCTCAAATTCAAGGGCCGCCACACCCTCCTCTGCTGATCCCATCGAGTGCAGAAAGTCGACTCGTCCGAAAAAACTACATTTTCCCATTCTTCCTCATTCTAATGCTGGTGATTCAAAGCGAAGTCCCGG
>JALIZH010026410.1:0-26772 GCA_030522465.1 Rhipicephalus appendiculatus
TGATTCAAAGCGAAGTCCCGGCGTGGTTGGCTCTGTCGCTCAGGCAGAAAAGGCTTTTGCGCAGCGGCTAAATTGGAAATTCCAGCCTACTTCAATCGTCGGCGCACTATCGCTGTAGAAATAATCAGGAGGCAGCTCGTCCCGGATTTCTTAAGCTGACAAGAAAGGGTCCACGACAGCTGCGGTCACAATCAAAATGTCGTCCTCGTGCGTGATGACTCTTGGCCGGCCAGACCGCTTGGCATCCGCAAGTATTCCGTCATCTCTAAAACCGCGGTGACCGCTGTCTTCGACCTCGAAGTTCGTCGGGCAATATCTCTTTGTGGCACACCCCTCCACAAAAAGTCTGGCGATGTATCGCCGATCTTTAATGGGAACACGAGGCACCATTTCAGTGGACAGTCCAGGACACAACAGCGACAGTCAAGACGGATCATGAGCGGAGCTTTCTCAGAAAGGAGCCGAAGGGGGCGACCCACTAGAATAGCGGTGAGAACGATGCACTGCAGAGTTCCAAGGCTTTGCTACAATTGTAATGTTGTTGTGGAGGTGAAGGATAGAAGAGCGGATACGGTAGATAATAATAGTTGTCGAGGTTTCACATCCCAAAACGACGACACGATTATGAGAGACGCCGTGGTGGAGGACTCTGGAAATCACGACCGCCTACGGTTCTTTAATTCATTCACCTTATCAGTGAGCACGCAGCCCTCTATAGCATTTTACTTCATGGAAATGCGGCCGCCGCGGCCAGTATTCGATCCTTCGACCTTCAGTCAGCAGTCGAGCACCATAACCGGTATCCCATCACTGTAGGTAATGCGGTAGATCAAGAAATAAACTTTTCTTGGGTAAACTTGCTCCACGCGACGCAGATGTCACGCAAAACACTAACGGAGAGCACAGACGCCGGAATCTTATATTGGGTGAAACGCGTGAGCTCATTATTAATGACGATGGCCAGGGGCATGACTCATCATTCTTGGCAGCGTATGTGCTCGAACTTTTGTAGGTTCTAAAGCAGACAACACACGTTTTGTCTGCATTCTGATTAAAAAAAGATTAACTGCAAGGGAATCGGCGAAATTGCAAAAGGTTCGGATAAACGAAGGCCCGTGTTATTATACAAATACACATGCAACTACTACTACAAAGGCGGAAAGGCGTTCCGCTGTCGCCGGGGCGAAAATGGTCATAGACCAGTGGTGCTCGTCGCATGGTTTTCCGCTCACATGAAGTGTGCGAGGCGAAATGTGAATGCGTATTTAGAGATTTCTTTCTGCTCGATGACAGTGGAGCGTTGATCGTGACGGCGCCACTTATAGCCCAAACAAAGCCAAGTCGCCGATTTTCAGTAGCCCAATTATAGCCACATAGCCAACTCGCCCAAGACGATGTCAAAAATTTTTTTCTGTAGCCCAAGTTGGCTATATATAGCCAAGCCTGGCAACACTGGGCGCAAGGGCCATATGATGGCCAAAGAGCGCCAGGTCATTTGACAAGAGATATGAACAATGATAATGGTAAGTGGCTGTATAAGGGCCTTAAAATTCCTCGCGCTAAGGCGGGTAAAACATAGAAGTATTAAAATCATGAAAGTGACGTGAAATGTGTGTAATGAGATTCAATGGGAAAAGGACGTGACAATAAAAAACCGTGATGGAGATATATGGCGTTAGCACAAGTGCCTCGTCAACGCCCTTGCGCCCAAGGGCCGTGAGGCAGGTGCTTTGTTCAATAAAACCACCGCAGCAGCCACCTCTCTAGAGAGGTCGTGCTACGGAATGCCTGGGTATATCACATGAAAAGTACGTACGTCTCTTAAAAATGCCAACAATGATTGATGTTTGAAAAGCGGATCCCTACCGATGAACATTGATGGGTGAAATGATATTTGCTGTCGGTAGGGTAATGGAAAGTGGTGTTTTCGAAGCGCGTCTAATTCATTACACTTGATTAAAATATGAAGCACGGTTAGTGCTTCACCACATCTGTCGCACAAAGGTGGATCACCACCGGACAGAAGATATGAATGTGTAGTGTGTGTGTGTCCTGTTCTTAGCCTTGTAAGTGTTACTTCTGTGTGGCGTGACTTTGATACTGGCGGCCAATTACCAAGATGCGGCTTGATAACATGTAGTTTATTTTCTGTGTGGCTGTCCCATGTGCTCTGCCAATAAGCTCTGAGCTGTCGTTTAAGGAATGGTTTGAGGTCAAGCGCAGGGATAGCCATGGATGTATTGGCAGTGCTTTCGCGGACGGATGCGGCTAGCTGGTCCGCCATCACGTTGCCTTGGATCTCGCGGTGCCCTGGCACCCAGCACACTACAACATGTTGTTTAAATGTGTAGAGTGTGCATAAAAGTGAGTAAAGCGAGACAAGGACGGGATTTTTGTGCTTTTTTACAGTTTTCAGAGCTTTCACCACGCTTAGGGAATCCGTGTAAATGACAGCCTTTTGTAGTTTTAATTGCTTAATGTGTTTAATGGCCGAAAGTATCGCATACGCTTCTGCAGTAAAGATGCTTGTATCGGGATGCAGAACGCCAGCATCAGAAAAAGATGGACCGAGCGCTGCGTACGACACAGAAGTGTGAGTCTTTGAGGCATCTGTAAAGAATTCATGACATGTGTACTTGTTTTGCAGTTCCAGGAAGTATGTGCGGATATGTACAATGGGCGCGTGCTTCGTAACTTCTATGAAACACACGTCGCAATCTATAATCTCCCACTGCCACGGCGGGAGGCCTGCAGCGGGAGCTACCAAACGGTGTTCAAAAAGTGGCACACCCGTTTCCTCAGCGAGGCCCCTCACACGAAGTGAGTAGGGCTGTCTCAACGAAGGACGGTGGTCAAATAGGACAGCACTGGACAGATCATTGATTATGGAATGTGAGGGGTGTTCCTTGTGTGCGTTCGTTTTGAGATAATATACAAAGGACATGTAAGATCTCTGCAGGTGGAGCGACCACTCGTTCGATTCGACGTAGAGGCTGTCTACGGGGCTGGTGCGAAAAGCACCCGTGGAAAGACGAATGCCCAAATGGTGGACTGGATCAAGCATTTTCAAGGCGCTTGGTGCCGCAGACTGATAGACGATCGCCCCATAATCTAGGCGCATGCGTATGAGGCTTTTATAAAGATTAATTAGACATTTTCTATCGCTGCTTCATGATGTCCGCGACAAGACCTTAAGTATATTCATAGCTGTCAGGCATTTGTTTTTGAGATTTTTGATGTGGGTTACGAATGTTAACTTCATGTCTAAAATTATGCCTAAAAACTTGTGCTCAGTTTTCGCAGCTAGCTGCTGACCGTGCAGGTCAATGTCCGGATCGGGATGGAGGCCTCTCTTTTTTTGAAAATAAAACGCACGTGCTCTTTTGCGGATTAAAGCTGAACCCGTTCTCGTCTGCCCATTTGGTTACCTTATTCAAACCAAGTTGAACCTGCCGCTCGCACATTACGAGATTGCACGATTTAAAACCGATCTGCACGTCGTCGACATATGTGCAATAAAACATATTGCGTGGAATGTACAGATGCAAGGAATTCATTTTTATAATAAAAAGTGTGCAACTCAAGACACCACCTTGCGGCACTCCAGTCTCCTGGACAAATGTTCGAGACAAGACATTCCCCCACTCGTACACGGAACGTGCGATTGGACAAATAACTTTCAATTAAGGCCAGCATGTTGCCTCGGACACCTAAGTGTGACAGGTCCCGTAGTATGCCAAAGCGCCAGGTGGTGTCGTAAGCTTTTGCCATATCGAGATACACCGACAGAAAAAATTCTTTATGGACGAACGCGTCACGGATTTGTGCCTCGATACGTAACAGGTGGTCAGTGGTGGATCTGCCCTCGCGAAATCCGCACTGGTGTGGGTCCAATACGTTATTTGTTTCCAGGAAATGTATAAGTCGGTGGTTAATCATCTTTTCGAAAAGTTTACACAGGCAACTTGTTAGTGCGATCGGCCTGTAACTGGTAACGGTAGATGGATCCTTGACTTGCTTTAGAATGGGAATTACAATGGCCTCCTTCCAGGCAAAGGGAATCTCGCCAGAAAACCATATGACATTGTACAGAGAAAGTAAAGTATTTCGCGTTTCGAGGGGTAAGTTTTTCAACATTTCATAGACCACACGGTCAGAACCTGGGGCGGAATCGCTGCAGCAGTTTAGCGATGTCTGTAGCTCCGCCTAGCTAAAAGGTTGCTTGTATGCCTCATATTCTGTACATTTGCGTTCTAGTTTCTGCTTTTCTATTCTCGTTTTATACTGTTGAAAAGCGTCGGAATAGTGGGACGAGCTGGAGACCTGTTCGAAGTAGGCGCCTAGGAAGTTTGCCTGGTCTTCCAAGCTGTCGCCTTGTGTGTTTACGAGAGGGAGTGAATGTGTTTCTCTTCCTACTACCCTACTAACCATGTTCCAGACTTTCCCTTCATGTGTACATGAATTGATGCCTGATAAGACCTTTTGCCAACTTTCCCTCCTGGCCTGCCGGCGCGTTCTCCTGGCTTGGGACTTTATGGTTTTAAAGTTTGTAAGGTTTTCCGCTGTCGGAGAGTCCCGAAGCAGCTTCCATGCTTTATTTTGCTTCCTGCGCGCATTTCGACATTCAGTGTTCCACCATGGGATACGTCGTTTGCCCGGCATTATGTTTGCGGGATGCATTTAATTGCAGCGTCTGTCAGAAAAGCTGTAAAGAACTTTACAGCTACATCTATGCTTAAACCAGATAGGTCGGTCCATTTAAGTCGAGTGATCTTGTAAAATTGTTCCCAATCGGCTTTTTCTGTGAGCCATTTGGGAACCTGTGGAAGACATTCATTTTGTACTCGTGTGCTGAGAAATACAGGAAAGTGGTCACTTCCGAAGGGATTATTGATGACTTTCCACTGGAGTAGGGGTAGAAGCGATGGAGATGCAATGCTGAGGTCTATGGATGAGTAGGTATTGTTAGCGAGACTATAATATGTTGGCTCTTTTCGGTTTAGGAGACATGCGCTGGAAGAGAAAAGGAACTGTTCAATTAGGCGACCTCGAGCGACGCAGCGAGAGTCACCCCATAGAATACTATGTGCAATAAAGTCCCCTAGAACAAGATAGGGTTCGGGAAGTTGATCTATTAAAGACTGGAATTCATGTTTATGCAATTGGTAGTGTGGAGGTATGTACAAAGAGCAAAATGACGACGAGTTTATTAAAAAGGACAGCTCGAGCAGCCACTGCTTCAAGGGACGTTTGAAGCGGTAGGTGTGTACATGCAATTCCTTGATTAACTATAATGGCCACAACTCCGGATGATGCCATCGCATCATCACGGTCCTTTCGGAAAATAACGTTGCGACGAAGAAAGTTGGTGTGTTTGGATTTAAAGTCTGTTTCTTGTACACACAGCGCTTTGGGTGAATGTTTGTGTAGAAGTTCTTGGACATCGTCGAGGTTCCTGAGAAGGCCCCTGACGTTCCATTGTATAATTTGTGTGTTCATCATGAAAATAAAGTAATGCTGTGTGTACAAGAGACAGGTATCTGTTGTTTAGACGGGAAGTCGGAACTCAGGTAACAGGGCCGTCATCGGGCCCCGTTATGGGCTTTTTTGTTTTCTTGGCGCGCTCCAAGGAGCTATTCCGACCTTTCTGTACCACGGATACCGTAATGTCCATTGCCTCCGGGAGGCACTGGATGTCCGTAGGTGCGGGCCGGCGTTTCGGGTTTCGGGCCTCGCCTGGTGAGACGAGGCCTTGGGATCTGACGACCCTGGAGTCGCCAGTCCCCTGTTCGCGAGTCGGCGGAGTAGACTTAAATACTGCCGCCTTGGGGGCAGGCGCTACAGCCGACGACTCGCTCTGCACGGGCCGAAGGAGTGGGGAAGGCGGGTGCGACGTTGCCCCCCGGCGCGCCGCATCAGCGTAGGGTGTGTTGTAGAAAGGTGCGCACCTTTTACGCGCTTCCTTAAACGAAATGTTTTCCTTTACTTTGAGAGTGATGATGTCCTTTTCTTTTTTTCCAGTTTGGACAGGAACGTGAATAGGCTGCGTGATCACCGTCACAGTTGATACAGTGTGGTGTACTAGAACAGTTGTCAGAAGGGTGGCCTTGGCCTCCGCATCTTGCGCAAGTTTCCTGACCACGGCAGCTCTGCGAGTCGTGGCCAAATCGTTGACATTTGTAACATCGTCTAGGGTTGGGAACGTATGGGCGGACGGTAAGTTTGATGTAACCTGTTTCTAATTCAGAAGGCAGTGCACTGGATGCGAATGTTAATATGAGGTGTTTTGTAGGTATTTCTTTATTGTCGCGTCTGATGATGATTCGTTTTACATCAGTGACATTTTGGTCTTTCCACCCTTCTAGCAGTTCTTGTTCGGACAAGTGGAGGAGGTCTGCTTCTGAGACAACTCCGCGTGAGGTATTCATGGATCGGTGAGGCGAATCAGATATTGGAATGCTATCAAATGTTGTTAGGTTGCCAAGCTTTTCAAAGTGGTGTTTCTGAGGTAGTTCAAGCAGAAGGTCACCGCTAGCCATCTTAGTTACCTTGTAGCCAGGTCCGAAGACCTCGGTCAGTGACTTTGACATCACAAATGGTGAAATTGTTCTGGCTTGTTTTTCTGCTGTTTCGCTGTGATTGACATGAAATTTTGGAAACGATAGGCCGGGGCGGTTGAAACATGCGAGTTCTTCGGTGCGTACCCTTTTGTGAGGGAGACGATCGAGTAGTCGGGGAAATGAAGGTGTTCCCATCGTAGTTTTGTTTGTTTCGGCAGCAATGGCGGCCACCCAGCATGGAGTCCAATTTGGGGACGCTGCAGTACTTAAATGTATAAGGCTGCAGACGCCAGCCGTGTATTGCCGCTATAACCAAATATAACTACTCTAGGCTGAGTAACTACACAAGGTTAACCCTTGCCGCCCGGAAAAATCGAAAGTGAACGGAAGAGAGGAGTAGACAGGAAAGATACAAAGTGAAAGCGGAAGACGAAGATGTAGGTAGAGAAGGAAAGGAAAAGGCGACTGCCGATTTCCCCCGGGCGGGTCAATCCGGGGGTGCCGTCTACGTGATGCTGGGGCCAAAGGGGTGTGTTGCCTCTGCCGGGGAGCCTTAAAGCTCCAAACACCCGGCGTCAGCTCAACCCGCAGGATCCCTTTTCCCCGGACACGGCAGAGCCACGCACGGCGAGGCGTGGGAGGAGGTCGAGGCCCCCCCCCCCCGTTGGCTCGGGTCCGTGGTGTCGCCACACACCAAACGCCTGCTCGCGCAGACGCCCCTGCGGGGAAGTTCCCTGTTTCTCTGTACTCTTAAGTGCGGGCTGTTCGAACCACGATAAAACGAGAAGGACGCTTGAGCTTCGCCTCCAAGAGTAGAACACGATAACGTGATCGGGCCTAGTTGGCATCGCCTTCTGCGTAATTAGCCTCAACGTGGCGTGAGGAAAATAAAGCCTGTGCGTTTAACATTGAACACATTTTTGCCACGTAGATCGCGCGGATTTTTCGTGCACTATGAACGACGCTTACGTAGACACGGACACCGGAATTTCTGCGAAAGGAGCTTATAACACCAGCGCGAGAAACGAAAAGTTCGGCTGCTCTGCGTTGCCTGTGAAGCGAGCCGCGTACACTTCACCGCCACCATGCCCCCGTCGAACTGAGCGCGTCACTGAGCGCGTCAGCAGTCAGAGCTGTGTGTGTGCTCTTCCTGGGTCCCCGCTATTATTTGCGCTGTATGTTTCACTATGAAGAAAGAAATCGCCGCCTAGCGCAAAACGCTACATGTAATCACCTGGTCCGCTGCAAGCGAGTAAAACGATATGACTGCGAAATTGAAAGGACGCGCATGCGCCCTCGCCCCGTCAGGTGGCGCGGCGATGCAGTGCGCTGCCAAAGAGCGCCAGGTCATTGGAAAATAGATTTGAACGATCGTAATGGTAAGTGGCTGTACGAGGGCCTTAAAATTCCTCGCGCTAAGGCGGGTAAAACATAGAAGTATTAAAATCATGAAAGTGACGTGAAATATGCGTAGTGAGAATCAATGGCGAAAGGTCGTGATAATAAAACCATGATGGAGATATATGGCATGGGCACAAGTGCCTCGTCAACGCCCTGGCGTCCAAGGGCCGCGAGGCAGGTGCTTTTAATAGCCACCGCAGCAGCGACCTCTCTTGAGAGGTCGTGCTACGGAGTGCCTGGGTGTATCACATCAAATATACGTACGTCTCTTAAAAAACGCCAACAATGATTGAGGTTTTAAAAGCGGATCCCTACCGATGAACATCGATGGGTGAAATGGTATTTGTTTTCGGCAGGGTAATGAGAAGTGGTGTTTTCGAAGCGCGTTTAATTCAGTACACTGGATTAAAATATGAAGCACGGTTAGTGCTTCACCACATCTGTCACACAAAGGTGGATCACCACCGGACAGCAGGTGTGAATGTGTACTGTGTGTGTGTACTGCTCGTAGCCTTGAAAATGTTACTTCTGTGTGGCGTGGCTTTGATACTGGCGGCCAATTACCAAGATGCGGCTTGATAACGTGTAGTTTATTTTCTGTGTTGCTATCCCATGTGTTTGCCAATAAGCTCTGAGCTGCCGTTTAAAGCATGGTTTGAGGTCAAGCGCAGAGATGGCTATGGATGTATTCGCAATGCTTTCGTCGACGGATGCGGCTAGCTGGTCCGCCATCACGTTACCTTGGATCTCGCGGTGCACTGGCACCCAGCACACTACGACATGCTGTTTAAATGTGTAGATTGTCTTAAACACTTCGTAGCGCAGGGAAAAACAGACACAAAGAAATGACACCAGGCAACATACATCAACCAACAGGCCGAATTCGCCACAATTGTGTAGATTGTGCATAAAAGTGAGTAAAGCGAAACAAGGACGGGATTTCTGTGCTTATTCAGAGTTTTCAGAGATTTCACCACGCTTAGGGAATCCGTGTATATGACTACCTTTTGTAGTTTTTTTTTATGTGTTGAACGACCGCAAGTATCGCATACGCTTCTGCAGTGAAGATGCTTGTATCGGGATGCAGAACGCCAGAATCCGAAAAGGATGGACCGACCGCTGCGAACGAGTCTTTGAGGCATCTGTAAAGAATTCAGGACACGTGTACTTGTGTTGCAGTTCCAGGAAGTTTGTGCAGATATGTACCATGGGCGCGTCCTTCGTAACCTCTAAGAAAGACAGATCGCAATCTATAATCTGCCACTGCCACGGCGGAAGATATGCAGCAGGAGCCACCAGACAATGTTCAAAAAGTGGCACACCAGTTTCTTCAGCTAGGCCCCTCACACGAAGTGGGTAGGGCTGTCTCAACGAAGGACAGTGGTCAAATAGGACAGAACTTGACAGATCATTGATTGTGTGGTTTGAGGGGTGTTCCTTGTCTGCGTTCACTTTGACATAATACCAGTCTTGGACAGTAACTAGTTACTAGTAACGCGTTACCGGTAACTAGTTACTTTTTTCCAGTAACTTGTAACTGTAACTAGTTACACTTCAGTTGGAGTAACTTGTAACTGTAACACTGTTAATTTTTTACACAATAACTGTAACGGAAAATACCGTTACAGGTACTTCTGTTTTTATAACAATTTATCCAACAGAAAAAGGCTGATGCTACACGCTTTTCACTTTTTCCAGCTTTCTCTTCACCATATCCTCCCCACCTTTCAAGTTTCCAGTATGGCTGCCCTCCCACTTCAGGAGAAGAGGTCGCTAAGAGACATAACTTTCATGCAGAAGACCGGGTTCGAAGTTTACTTGTAAACCACATGTCGTAAATCAATCAAGCTGCGACTGAACAGCTTGCTAAGGTCACAGCCCTGTTTTTTGCGAAGGGGCGGGGGGGGGGGTGCCATATATACACTCTTTATCACTTGAGCTTCTAGCTGTGTTCTTGGTGTGCCGGTTCGTCCGCGGCGCCGAGCTAATCGTGTTTGACAGGTGGCTAGAAACCAGCCGAGCGAAACGGCTGAAAGCCAGAAGTGCCGAGAACCAGCAGGTGGCATCCTCAGTATTAACTGAAAAAAAAAAGAATGAGCGCACTTTGATCAGTTTATTAGTCACAGACATGCCCTCATAAATGTTCGGTAGGGGGCCGCGGTTGCTGTTGCAAGCCGATGCGTCGTGGCGAATGATCCACATCTCCAAAAGACTGCCCCTCTCCCCCCACTCCTCCCTTTCGTTCGTGATTTAGCGTTTTCGCATTGTTTAGGTCAAAGCTATGCCCAGTCCAGCAGTGTTAAACAAGCTCCGTTTAAGAACGCGTTGCATGGTTGACTTAACCTTTCCTTTCCGCATCGTACTTTTCGATGATCCTGCACTGATCGTCCGCAGGTGTGCGGTATTTGGGCACCGTGTCTGGGTTTCGCGAACACGCATGACCAGCCATAGGCCTGCGCATGAGGGGGGGCAGGGAGGGGGAGTGACCGCCCTCCTAATCACCTCAGAGGGGGAGGGGGGGCCGCAAAGTCTGCCACATACATTGCCTTAATACGGAGGGGGGTTTGACGATGACCATTCAGCCCCCCCCCCCCCCCCCGAAGAAGAACCCTTCGCACACTTATATGCCAAGCGGACGCAAAGCTCTCCGAACAGGGTCTGATACATCTTGGAGAACATACGGAATAAACTCAATGGACGTCGTCTTCTCTCGTTACGCATTCCTCGTTCCTCTTTGTGTGTTTTTATTAAATAAATTCTCTCATTTTGTATGTAATCAATTCGTTATTTTACACGGTAACGGAAAAGTAACGACGTTACTTTTTAGTGGTAACTGTGACTGTAACAAGTTACTTTTGTAAACTCGGTAACTGTAACTGTAACAGTTACTTTTTTGGCTTACGTAACTGTAACTGTAACAGTGTTACTTTTTACTGGTAACGTGCCCATGACTGCATAATACACAAAACACACGTAGGATCGCTGCAGGTGGAGCGACTACTCGTTTGACTCGACGTACAGGCTTTCTACAGGGGCTGGTGCGAAAAGCACCCATAGAAAGGCGAATGCCCAAGTGGATGACAGTGTCAAGCACCTTCAAGGCGCTTGGTGTGGCAGACTGGTAGATTATCGCACCATAATCTAGGCGCGAGGGTACGAGGCTTTTATACAGCTTGATGAGACACTTCTTGTCACTGCCCCAAGTAGTACGTGACAATACTTTTAGAATATTCATAGTTTTTATGCACTTGTTCTTTATATATTTTATGTGAGATATGAAGGTAAGTTTAGGGTCAAGAATGAGGCAGTTCGCCTGGTCTTCCAAGCTGTCACCTTGTGTGTTTACGAGAGGGAGTGAATATGCTTGTCTTCCTATTACCTTACTGACCCTGTTCCAGACTTACCCTCACCTGTATATGAATTAATGCCTGATAAAAAATATATGCAAACTTTCTGTTCTTGCCTGTCGGCGCGTCCTCCTGCCTTGGGACTTTATGTTCCTAAAGTTCGTAAGACTCTCGGCTGTCGGTGAGTCTCGAAGCAACCTCCATGCTTTGTTTTGTCTTTTGCGCGCATTTCGAAACTCATTATTCCACCATGGGACACGCGGTTTCCCACACAGTCCACTTTGTGGAATACATTTGGTTGCAGCGTCAATAAAAAAAAACTGTAAAGTATTCCACAGCAGCTTCATGCTTAACGCACACATGTCGGTCCAAGTTAAGCGAGTATCTTTTTGAAACTGTTCCCAATCGGCTTTGTCGGTGAGCCATTTGGGAACCCGTGGAGGACATTCATTTGCCATTGGTGTGCTCAGAACAATAGGAAAATGGTCACTTGCGTCAGGATTATCAATGACTTTCCATTTGAGTAAGGGCAGGAGTGATGGATATGTAATGCCCAGATCTATGGAGGAGAAGGTATTGTTAGCAAGGCTATAATAAGTTGGCTTTTTTCTGATTCAACAGACATGCGCCAGAAGAGAAAATGAATTGTTCGATTAGACGACCTCGCGCATCGCAGCGAGAGTCACCCCATAGACCGCTATGTGCATTGAAGTTTCCAAGGACGGGATAAGGCTCAGGAAGTTGATCTATTAATGACTGGAATTCGTGTTTATTCAGTTGGTGGAGTGGAGGTATGTAAATGGAGCAAATTGTGACCAGTTTGTTGGAGATAACGGCTCCGACGGCTACTGCATTAAGGGTTGTCTGAAGTGGTAAATGTGTAGAGGCTGTTCCTTGATTAACTATTACGGCAACATAATCAGATGACGCGACGGCATCATCCCGTTCCTTTCGAAAAATAAAGTAATGGTGTAGAAAATTGGTGTGTTTGTGTTTCAGGTGTGTTTCTTGTACACAGCACTTTCGGTGAGTGTTCGTGTAGAAGTTCTTGGACATCGTCGAGGTTTCTAAGCAGTCCTCTGACGTTCCACTGGACAATTGGTGTATCCATTTTAACGTAGTTTGATGCTCTGTGTACAAGAGTGTTGTCCTAGGTTACAGGGCCTTTTGGGGGGCCCTGTAATGCGGGGTTTATCTTTTTTGGTGCGCTCCAAAGAGCTTCGCCTTACCTTCGACGTCTGAGGCGCTGGAGTAGGATGGCTGGTATCCATCACCTCTTCTGGGGTGTTGGATGGTGCCTGCTCGGCAGGCACGTTCACGACGACTTCGGACCTAGCTGCTTTTGCAGTGGCCCGGGGTCTGGCAGCATAGAGTTAATACACTGACTCTAGAGGAAAAGTTACTCATAGGGCCCATGCATTAAAACCTATAAACGCTCGGGAGCCGCCATGATGGAACGGTACTCAGCTTTCGTGTGACGTTCACTCGCACTCGCCACGGCGTGCTGCAATAACCCCTGGCATTTTTCCTTGTTTCATGGCTGTCTATTGCATCGAAGTAAAAGACTGTCACATTGGGTCGAGTTTTTAGCTCGTGCCAACAAAAAACACGTACGAGGAGACACTGTACACCGCTCACCCGACGCGCAAGCAAGCCGGCGCAATCGGCCGCACGCTGCGCCGCAACGCTCAGAAATGTTGACACGATACAAGGACGGCGGCGCCATCTAGTAAACAAACCTGCAAACGCTCCTTTCCGCGTGCAGTAAATTGCATAAATGGCTGTTGTATCTTTCCTAAAAGTAGTTTATATGAACATCAAACAATTTCCGTTCGTTTATAATACGTAAAAACGCTTGTTTACCATTTTTATTGCGAGAATTTGGGTGTCTTCAAAAGCCATATCTAGTGCTTCTGTAAATTACTGTTATGGCAACAGTGACACTGTTCCAAGATGTCGCTGCTCACGTGGTTATCGCTTTAGCGGCCCAGCTTTTCCTCTAGAGTCTGTTATATTAACTCTATGTCTGGAGGACTGCTGGCCCTGTTTGGAAGGGGGGCGGAGCAGCGCAGGCTGCTCCAGCCGGGGGCGCTGCTGGCATGGCCGCGGTCACACTCCGTGTGAATTTCGCGAGCACCGAAAAACGTGGCGCGGCACCCCGGCGCGCCACGTCGGCGAAGGAGGGATCGGACTATTTCTTTGCGGAGAAGCGTTTACGTGCCTCTTGGAAGGAATGGTTGAATTTCACTTTAAGATCTATTATCTGCTTTTCTTTTTTCCACGAGGGGCACGATCGCGAGTAGGCGGGATGATCTCCTTCACAGTTGGCACAATGGGCTCCCGAAGTGCAAATGTCGCACGAGTGTTCAGTGGATGCACATGCCCTCTGCAACTTTGCAATCCATGTCCGAAGCGCTGGCACTTGAAACATCGATGGGGATTTGGCATGTAGGGTCGGGCACGAAGCTTACAGTAACCAGTTTCAATAGATTAGGGCAGGTTGCTGGTTCCGAAAGTAATTATTATGTGTCTTGTTGGGATCAGTTTGTCGTCGCGCTTGATCATTATTCTCTGTACCTTGACAAGATTGTGGTTTTGCCATCCTTCTAAGAGTTCGCTTTCGCTCAAGTCGAGAAGATCATCAGCAGAAATTACACCACGCACTGTGTTCATAGACCTGTGTGGGCCCACTGAAACAGGGATGTTCCCAAATGCTACAAGTGTGGATAGCTTGTGGTATTGAGCTTTCTTGTAGACCACCAGAAGGAGGTCGCCACTTCCCATCTTTGTCACTTTATAGGCTGGACCATTTGCTTCTGAAAGTTTTCGAGACGAGGAAGGGTGAAATCGCTCGGACTATCTTGCTGTCGTTCTGGCTGTGGATAACATGGTACTTGGGGAAATTCTGCTTTGTTAGAGTTGGTATGAATGGGTCATCGGTGCGCCATCTCTTAAGGGAGCGATCAGGAAGCTGGGAGAAAGAGTTTGCCATATGGAGCATATAAAATTCGGCTGCGATGGTGGCCACCCAACACCGAGCCCAAGAAGGGGACGCTACAAGGTTGAATAACAAACACTTGGAGACGCCAGCCATGCATCGCCGCTATAACCTAATATAACTATCCGAGGTTGGATAACTACACAAAGTTAACCCTCGCCGCCAGGAAGAACTAGGAAGTAAACGGAACAGAGAAGATGACAGGAAAAGATAAAAAGTGAGAGAGAAAGACGAAGATGAGGGGAGAGAGAGAGACAGGAAAAGGCGACGACCGATTTCCCCTGGGTGGGTCAGCCCAGGGGTGCCGAACACGTGAAGCTGGGGCCAAAGGGGTGTGTTGCCTCTGCCGGGGTCCTTAAAGGTCGAATCACTCGGCGTCGGCTCAACCCCCCACGATCCCGAGGAAGTGCTTAAAGTGTGCAGCAAATATCTGTAGCTGTGCTCACATTCACGGATTCTAAAAAAAATGCTGTTCCGTTCGATACCGGCCAAAGGCCGGAAGCGGTGACATGGAAACCAGTCGAAGTGGCAGGGCAAAAAGACGAGCGTTTATTTCCACCTTGCAAATATATAGGAAAGCAAGAGGAGAGAAAGAAGGAAAAAGTTACAATGACGCATGCGCCGAGGGGCGTCGTTTGGCACGACTTGTTATCTGCAGCATTCCTTCCCCCTAGTAGCCGTAGCGTTCTACTGCCTTTTTGGTTCTTGTGGACCGATGTAGCTCGGCCAGAGGGCTTTCGGAAAGGTCTTCAGCTTCGCATTTCAGGGCATCCTGGGTCGTTCTAGGTTGTTCTTCGGGAGGTGGTTCTTCTGAAGTAGGAATTTTTCTGTTCACGTCCGTGTCGGATCAGCGTTTTCGTATCTGGTCGACATGACGTCTAACGACGCCGTCCTGCGTAGCTACAGTGACGAAACGGGCTCGACTCGTCGATTTCACTTTGCCTGGCGTCCACTTGTCTCCTACGCCTTAGTTGCGCACATAGACTGCATCTCCAGGGGCGAAGTACCAACTGGCGGACTCGGCACCTGGATTCTTCGGCAATTCATGGTTCCTGGGACGAAAGCAAACATCCAATCTAGTACGCAAACGATAACCCAAAAGTAGTTCATACGGCGAGAACCCCGAAGGTTGCGGCGAATTCCTGTAATTGCAAAGAATTCTTCACAGAGCCGTTCACAGAGCTGGGCTCCGGGCCACTCGGGGCTCGCGGGGAACGAACACGCTCATGACGCCGCCCGAGCTCTCGTCCACCGGGTGCGTCATTGAACAGAGCACTAGCCCTCGCTACCCGATGCGGCTGAGCGAGAGATGATGGTCTCCTCTTTTTACGGCCATGCGAGAGACAGAATGGTTACTTTCGGAGAAATCCTCATGTACTACCGTAAGGCCCGACTTAAATACCCACCACCAGACAAGTCCCTTAATAAGCCGCAATCCACTACTTGGCGTTTATTACAGACAAGCACTTTCCCCTGTCCTTCACTATACAGCCGTATTTACCCCGCCGTCCACACACCACAATGTAAGGCGTGTGGTGCACCTCACGCCGAGCTCGACCGTATCATATGGGCCTGTCCCGCAGCTACTCACACAATAAAGCACAGCACAAACCATACATTTACAATCACCATGGCCGAGCAGTGGGAGGCTATGCTGCTCAGCACGCGCCTGGAGGACCAGCTCATCGCTTTCCGGCTGGCCGAAGACGCCGCCAGGATTCAAGGCCTGGCCGCCGCCTGAGCAAGGGGGGTTTCGGAGGGGCCCGTCTCCCGCCCCCCCCCCCCCCGCCACCTTTGACCCCAGCAGGGACACTTCAATAAAGTTTCTTTCTCTCTTCTCTCCCGTACCAAAAGGTAATCGAGGAACCGTGTCACGCCAAACACTAGGGCTAATGCCTCTCGTTCGATTTGGGAGTATTCCCTTTCAGCTGAGGTGAGCGTTCGTGACCGGAAACCAATTGGCCTGTCTTCGCCCTTTATACGGTGAAGAAGGGTAGCACCGACACCGTAAGGAGAAGCGTCGCATTCCAACAGTAACTCCCGCTGAGGATCAAAGTATGTTAGCACTGGAGCCGAACACAGAGCACTCTTTGCCTTCTGAAATGCCGCATTTTCTTTCGTGTGCCAAATCCATCTTGCGCCTTTTTCAAGAAGCTTATACAAAGGTGCAAGCACAGTGGAAATATTTGGCAAAAACTTATTGTAAAAAGTGATCATTCCTAAAAAGGATCGCAACTCGGCAACATTTCGTGGCAACCGAGCTAGTCTGACTGCGTCGACGTTCTTTTCGAGCGGATGTACAGCCGCCAGCACCTTTAAAGAGACACTAAAGGGCGAAACGATTTTTCGCGTATTAGTTAAGTACAATTTCACAATCCCGAAAACACCACTCTTACCGCGGCACGACGCTTGGTAAGCGAGAAAACACACGAAAAGAAAATGCGGGTGGAGACGCCACCTTGAGATTCCCGCACCAAACACCGTGACGTCATAGATTCTGAAGGCGTCTACTGAGTCCTACGTAGCTTCTAGTCGACAAAAATGAGGTGCATTGTCATCTGTGGGTGCCATAGACCTAGCATACGAAGTTTCAGAAAATTTCATCCAGCCAATGTCGCGAAAATACGAAAATTATTTGGAATTTCTGACGTCACCCGCGCAGGTATCGGCGCCAAATTTAAAAATAAAACTTCAACCTGATTTTCTCCGCTAATAATGAACTTATGATAGTGAAACATATGGCACTCAGAGTGCAGTTTGTCAATCTAAACCAAGTCATTGTTTCGCTTTAGTGTCCCTTTAACTCGAACGCTCCGACGCGTGGCCTCGGCTCGCTTGGACTGAGGTCAGCGCCGCCAAGCGTTGAAAATGATATGCTTGCTGCAGTTAACGATAGATGGAGCGCGCGTCGGTTTCACTAGTAAATTTCTGTTTCCAGTCTGCCTGACCGGCGGGTAGAATGCATTCACTTGACATCCCGTTTTCGCCACGTTTCGTTCGTGGCTACGTTATCGAACGCGCCCATGGCGTTCGTTGTCGTAAATTTATCTGGACAATGAACCATGACGTGCGACAGCTTACGCACATTTGGAGTTTGAATTCGCAGCTGCTGCTCAAAAGAAATCACATGTATAAAAAGCAGAGCAAACGCACGTTCATGGTGTTTCTAAATGTTGCACAATAAATAAATCTGAATGCGGTGGCGTTGTTCAAGTTCGGATTCATTAATTTTCAGACAGCGTGAATTGAACTGTTGTCGCGATTTAGAGTGTGCCTTCCTGTTCGGTTCACGCTGCACGGAAGATGTGGTCTTGGAGCGCAAGATTTGTGCGTGTTCTGAGCATGAAAGACGCGTGGATACAACGCAAGCAAAGCAATTTTCGTGCGTAGTTATCGCATAAAAGCTTAAATTGCCATCTTATCAAATACGATACTGACTCTTTAGGCAAAAAGAAAAATACTGATCATCAATGGAATATACTAGACAGTAGCAGTGTGAATGTGCACATATAATAACTCGTCGCCCCGTCGCATCTTCCTGATGCGGGTACCCCAACACCGCGTGGCCGTGACGATTCAAAAGGCTATTTTTGAAAAGCAAAGCTTGAACAAGGGTAGCTATTTTTATTACTTGAACATGTTCCTGATACTTGAACAACATGAAGAAAGCATGTTAATGCGTGCTTTCGACTGACGCCATTTGCTGACAATAAATGTTTTTACCACTACCACCATATGGTTTTCAACTAGTTCTCATTAGGATACATAAAAATATCTTTAATGGAGGGTCTTGCGATTTTTTGGGACGTGCAAAATGTCCCGCCTAGTTTTGATAAAACCTGCATTTAATATTTGAATCACCTTATTTCTGAGTTAAAAGATTAGGCAGGGTCACTCACGACAGGTGTGTGTTTGCGGAAACGTGTGATGTCAGGAAAACAGACACTTGGTTGCGGTTTACATGCAAAGTTTCTTGCAGGAATCTCTGTTCTTTTTAAAAGTTCGAAAGCCACTCACACTCCCAGACACGGCACACAGGGTGGCTGTTGGATAGATTTGAAAAATAGCCAGAATTCAAGCCAAGGGTATCGATGCCATTTAAGTTTATCGCTAATTTTGTAGTCAAATACAACAAAAGCACTTCTATGACTGTAGTTTTTATTATACAATAATTGCAATTTCGAATATGGGAAAACATAAAAATAAGAGCACAGTTTTTCTCTTGCTTGGTACTTCAAGCTGCAGGTGAGTTGCAAAAAGATGATTACTTATTCATTAGTTTACCCTCAAAGCCAAGGACATTAGATAAAATGGTGGATCAAAGGCGAACAAAAATGAAACAGAATACAGCGAGTAAAAAAGAACAATGAACCGACTTTCGAAAGACTGGTACTTGTGTAATGATGGTTACTGCCTCAAGAAAATGATGATTATTACCGCTTCATCGGTATGGAGGGCAATCGCACTCATTTGCAGCACACGCTAGAAAAGCTTCAGGTTTGAGAAATAGAACATCTACCTCATAGCGATAACCGAAACGTTGAAACATATAGTAAGGTGATAAAATAATGTGTCGTGAAGAACGATGCTGTGGTATATTCTATGAAATAAATTAGTTCAAGCTGCACAAATTTCGATGTTGTGGTGGTAATGAAGGCGAAAAGCTGGATTTTGTAGCTTATACAGGCAGTGGAATTGCGATTAGGAAGAATATTATACTCCTCTTGTTTATATTACATGACATATGAACACACTCACGTACATATATATATATATATATATATATATATATATATATATATATATATATATATATATATATATATATATATATATATAAACAAGAGGTGAGGTTCCAACGCCTGTATATGCAGGATATAGTTCTAGCCAGGAAATAATGACGTTGCAACATTCAAGCCAATAAGTCTGCGGTGACATTAAACCTCGAAACAGATTTTTTTCCTGCAGCCGGAGACCAAACTTGAATAGATTTGCCGTGTGCATCATTTTGGTGCAGATTGTCTGTGTCAAGTTTACGCGAGAACACGCGCTGTACTATCAGAATATTAGAAAATGACGTCTCATTATATAGCGGCATAGGTCGGCAAAAATATAGGAACTCACTCAGACTCTCTCAAGAAATAGGTTTCGCTTGAAAGCTCACTCGGACTGAGACTCACAGAAATTTTCCTCAACCGGACTTAATCTGACTCAGACTCACTAAACCTTTTCTCAACCGGACTCACTCGGACTCCCACACACCCAAATATTACTCACCCGGACTCACTCAGACTCAGACTCACGACTCGATCTGAGTCTCAGTGAGTCTGAATGAGTCGACTCATGAGTGAGTTTGCCGACCTCTGTATAGCGGGCAGCGAAAGCAGCTCGGTCGCCATGCGTTCGCTAAAATGCGTGGATGTTCGTCGCTCCGTTTTTGGAGGTGCACTGTGTGTTGTGGAGGGATGCCTCGATGCGCTACAGCCGTCTTCTAGGGCGGGAACATGCGCACGCATTGTCTGACGCGCCATAAAAGGTTGAAAACAGTGGGTGCTCTTTAGGCTTGCTTTTTTCCTTTACTTGCAAATAAGAAAATTGGCTGCTGAATGCGCCAAAACAGAAGTTCAAAGTAATAATATTAACCCTTTGTAGGTCATGCCATATTTTTGACATGGTGTTATAAAAACCGGCTGTGCTTTATTGATATAAACTAGAAAGAAATAGTATGAAACAAATTTCATCAAAATCGAGCCAGTAGTTTACTGAAAAAAAGTGGGGCATATATGTCCCACTGACTCATTAGAGTGTTTTCAAAAAGTGGGAAAACACTGTCCCACTGCCTCATGAAGGCACCATCTCGCGATTGCATCAACGAGAATTTTGGGATGAAACGGCTAAAGCAAGTGGCACAGAGTATCACTTCTAAAGTTGTGGAGAGAAAAGTTGTGCGGACCTCATTTCAGCAGGAGAAGGCCGCCTGCAGTGGCGTCTCTTGAGCCTTCAAAGCGCTGGGGTATGTTCCTGTAAAGCTTACTGCACCGCATGTATCAACCACTTTTTTTTTTTTGTCCATTTGGTTGTCCTTGCTTTTGCTGTCGAAATTGTCGAGTACAGATGTTATCCCTGAGCATGTGCCTACATTTCAAGAGGTATATGATGTCAAGAAAAATATTTCCACGCATTAATATCCACAACTGCGCTACGGGATTAGCGGCATAATTTTGCAGGGGATTGATCAGATCCATTTATCGGTCAAGTTATTTCGCAAATTTACAAAAACACGTGATGACTGGAAGCTAAGATCGCCTCTCAAAAACCAGAAAAAGAGGAAATTATCCGGCATTTAGATTGGTAGGTTCTATGTATCTCAAGAAGAGGAAAATTCAGAAGCGATAAAAAGAAATGACCGAAATTCAACACTATTCTAACACTACATCCGCCCTTCGAAAGCGTGGTAAAAGAATTTTTTTCGAACTTACGAAGACTTAGGTAAGATATCAGTGACTTAATGTTGTGCTAATTGCAACGGGTGATGTGGCAGAAAATTTTTTTCTGTAGACGGAAAAGTCGGACGTATGTGTCCCACTGCCGCACAAAGGGTTAATAATACTATCTGGGGTTTCACGTTTAAAACCATGATATGATTATGAGGGATGCCGCAGTGGAGGGCTCCGCAAATTTTGACCGCCCGGGGTTCTTTAACGCGTACCTAAATCTAAGAACACGGACCTCAGCATTTTCGCCTCGATCGACAATGGAGCCGCCGCGGCAGAAGTTCAAGGTAGGCATCAGCCTGAAGTTTTGGCATCAGACTGAAATTATGAAGACAGACGAGGTCTTAAAGTAGCCACTTCGGCGCAAACCAGCGGCAACCCTGCAGGCGCAGGTCACTGCCCGAGTTTCTTTTGAACCCCCCTAAAGTAAATCGAACAAAACCTAAAGGAGCCGAGTTTAAACGCACCCGGAAACCATAAAAAAGCAGAAACTGGTCCTGGTTTGAACGAGATTAAAAGGACTTATACAGTTCGTCGCCGTTACAGGGGCAAAAATAAACGGAAACATACACTATAGTAAAAAAAAAAGCACCTGCCTAACTGGCGGTCTAATATCCCGTGCTCCCGCCAAGTGCGCCCTTCACGGTTTCCATGCGGTCAGGAAGCGAACGGTATAGCGTGCTCACAAGCTCGCTGTTTGCCCGCAAGAGCTCCCATTCTTGCTGTATGGTGGCCCAGAGCTGGTCCGCCGTGCAAAAACTTGAACGCAAGCGCCTGGCCAGCCCGTGCTTCATCATTCCCCAAGCATTTTCAAGGATGTTTAGGTCGGGGCTACGGCTCGGTCACTCAAGCTCCATGACCGCATGGCCCTCCATGAAGAGCCGCGCTGCTCGTGCAGTGTGGATGGGAGCTCGGTCATGCTGGAACCAGAAGAACCCATCCGGGAAGAGCCCATCCAGCACGTAGCGCATGAACACGTGCTCCAATATGTCTACGGAGCGGTCCGCTGAGAAACGACCTGGTATTCTGTGGATGGGACCCAGGCCCTCGAAGCTGACCACGCCCCACACGTTCACCGCTGTGCGACCGCTCGTGCGCACGTCCCAGACGTAGTGCTCGTCCTAGCTGAAAAAAAAAATAGGGCCATGAAGTGGATGCGCGTTACAAACGAAGCTGTTCAACATACGGCACTGTTGGCATAATGGTGGCTAATTTGGTACGCCCTGACTGGGAAGCGCCCGTAAACGTTCAACCCATAGTGCAAAGTTTATCAGAGCCCGAGGCCAATGGCAACACCGACGAGGGGAAATGAAGGTTCTTTTGCTCACGAATACCATTTCAAGGCCGCATTCTCAGCTTCGCGATACGCGTGGACAATTTTTGTTATACGTAGGCTTCACCACAGCACATGGTGTTCAAAGACAGCTAACAAAAATCTTGCTGACAGGCGACTTCGTGTAATAGACTTTGTGATGACGTCATCGGTTGATGTCGTAACTGAAATGGTGCAGCAATTGAAACCGATCGCTTCTAGCACACGCTTAGGAAACTCAGTATCATTATCGGTCTGATGCTTGAATATTTCTACTCCGGACACGGGTTTTCAATACCTCCGGGATCAGTCCACGGAGCACTTTTTCTGCAAGATAAACGAATACTCCAGCTATATATATACAGTTTTGCTGCGAGAAGCGCAGTGTTGTCCTTGCCGTACGGTACAAAATGGACTCACCGGTAGTGTTCAGGACGCCAAACTCTCTGGCGTTGGTCCCACCGCGTGCAGAAAGTAGATTCGTCGGTGAAGATCACGTACCCCCAACCTTCCGGCGTCCAGTCATCGTGAGCTTCGGCGAACCGGAGTCGCTGATGGCGATGCGAAAGCTCAAGAACTTGCTTTCTTGTGGCGACACGGCTTTGTATGCCCGCTTCATGCAGTCTTCTGCGCAGTGTCCGGGCTCACGTGCAGACCGAGTTCATCGCGGATTTGACGCGCAGTCATAAAGGGGTCGGTTACTGCAGCGGATCTTCTTCTGGTGTACTTGACCGCTCCTGAACTACACGCGCGGCATCACCTATGCGGCCTTCGTCTCTAAATGCCCTGATTATTCTGTTAACAGTGGCAACGGGCCGATTCACTGTAGCAGCTATTCCCGTTGGGACATCCTTTGAGCCATTAGAACTATGGCGAGGCGCTCCTCCCTTGGCACTCTTCGAGGCATCTTTAACCGGCGATTCTTAGATGCATGCTTTTATGTCAGCCCACGTCTAACACCGCTTCAAAGTATTGCAAATTTCATTGGATGTCGCCGCTCATATATCAGCCATAGAACCATCATGCTGTTTCGCCTTGCTATCAGCCTGAAGACACGCTACTGCAGAACACGCGAAAGAACCATAGATGGTCGAAATTTTCCAGAGCCCCTACTACGGCATCAATAGCCTGTGTCGCTTTGGAAAACCAAATTCCATCAATTCAAACCACCCTTGCCTAAAGAGTCAGTATCCTATTTGACAAGATGACATTTCGCGCTTTTAACTATGCACTGAAATTGCTTTCTTTGCGTTGTATCCACGCGTCTTCCTTCCTCAGAACACGCACAAATCAAATGTTTAGGCCTGTGTACTTAGATTTAGGTGCACGTTAAAGAACCCCAGGTGGTCGAAATTTCCGGAGCCCTGAACTGCGGCGCACCTCATAATCAAATCGTGGTTCTGGTACGTTAGACCCCAGGTATTATTACAAGCACAAATATTGCGCTCTAAGACCACATCTTCCGTGCAGCGTGAACCGAACAGGAAGGCACACTCTAAATTGCGAGAACAGTTCAATTCACACTGTCTGAAAATTAATGAATCAGAACATGAACAACGCCACCGCATTTCAGATTTATTTATTGTGCAACTTTCACAAACGCCATGAACGTGCGTTTGCTCTGCTTTTTACACATGTGATTTGTTTTGAGCAGCAGCCAAGGTATATGTAAACTGGTAGCGTAACTTCCATAGAAGCCCATGTATCCAGTAGTTGGCTGCTCGTTGCCACCGTCGCCATCTACGTATGGAGGGGACAACTAACAGCAAAAAAAACAAAATAATAATAATAAAAAATAAAATATGACGTCATAACCGGAAGCGGTAGCGACGTCGTGAATTTGCCCTACATGGCGCGAAATTGAAATATTTCTTAATTGCTGACCTTATACATGTCTTTTGATAAATTCGCGATTTTATTGCGCCTTTATGGCTTGCCAATTGCGTGCGCGAGAGAAAAGGAAGACCAACAAGAAAGATTGAGGAAGCAAGGTTGTTTTATAAGCCAAATAGTGTACTTGCAATATGCACCAAAATACTTTGCAGATGAAAAAAAATTATGATACAGTGGCTCAAGAACTCAATACTTAGAAAACTCACGTTGCCCAACCGAGGAAAACTACTGGAGCGAAACAGCAGCCTGGAAGTATCACTTGGACGGGCTTAGAGTACAGCGTTTCATCACGAAAGGCGAGCGCACACGGACCGCGTGTCACCGAAAGCAGTCTACAGTCACTGGAGCACTTAACTACACTTTCCGTGAGCTAGTTCAGCTTCTCTGAAGTATCGCGCCAGTAAATAACACATAAGCAAATAAATAACCTACGGAAGACACGCACGAAACCACCGCGCAAAAGTGAGCGATGCCTCGTTGACCCGACGATGCGCCGAACTAAACACACGGCCACATCAGTTGACATCCCACGTTGCAGACTGCCTGCATACGCCCCCCAATTATGGCGCTCGAAAAACAAAATGAGGCAATCAACTATTTTGCGAAGTGTCAAATAAGCCGTAAAGTAAATTTCTAGTCTACTGTGGCGTACTATCGCGCTCAGTATGAGCTACACCGCGGGAGCGCGTGGCCAAGCGCACTGTTATTTTGTTCAGTGGCGCCGATCGTGACATATTGCCACGCGCGTTTCTTATTTTCACTTTGCTCTATTCGGTTTTCGCCCTCAAAGGCTGTCAGCAATGCTCAGCGCAAACCGCGCCTCATTGTTCTAGAAGCTTCGCGATCATTGTAGATCGTTTTGTTAAGATTGCGCGCAAGACGCGACCACTCGAGATTATTCCAGAGCGTACGCGATGACCAGTGATAAGGCTAGAATGTTCGACGCGTGATGCATAAAAGCCGGCACGCTCCAACGATGTTCAGTTCATCGACGGCCGACGCTCTGTTCGCCGCTATCAGTGCCAGCGTGTATTGCTGTAATCTGACTTTCAGTTTACCGGCCACAAGTTCGGCCTAATAAACAGTTTCATCTTGAACATACCGACTGCTGCTTGGGTCAACGTCACGACCACGTGACATCTGGTGGAGGTGCTGCCTCTTTCATGTACCGCACGCCCCCGTCAAGCCGTGAACCCAGCCCAAATCGTGACGAAGACACCCACCCCGCCACGGACAGTCGAGCCAGCCGCAGACTGAAAGGACTTCCCCCGCAGCACGGACTCCTGCCGGAGAAGCCAAAAGCTACGGCGACGAAGACGACAGGCACGATGACGGCCGCTGTGTCCCCTGCACCGATCGTTATCCAGCCACCGAGAGAGCCACCCATTTTCCATGGATCGCCAAGTGAGGACCCTGAGACCTGGCTAGAAACGTACGAACGAGTCGCGACTTTCAATAACTGGGACTCCGACGAAAAACTGCGCCGCGCATACTTCTACCTGGAAGACGCAGCAAGGACCTGGTTCGAGAACCGGGAGTCCACACTTCGAACATGGGACCTTCTTCGCAGCGCTTTCCTGGAGACGTTCGCGAACGTCGTCCGAAAAGAAAGGGCCGCAGCCTTGCTGGAGACGCGGAGCCAACTTCCGAATGAAAGCGTGGCCATCTTCGCAGAGGAAATGACACGACTGTTTCGCCACGCTGACCCTGCTATGCCCGAGGACAAGAAAGTCCGCTTCCTCATGCGAGGAGAAAATCAAGAGCTCTTCGCTGGGCTTATGCGGAACCCACCAAGCACTGTCCAGGAATTCGTCTCCGAGGCAACGACGATTGAAAAGACACTGGAGATGCGCACCCGCCAATTCAATCGCCGCTCGACTCCAGGGTATGCAGACGTTCATTCCCTCTGCTCCGAAGACCTGCGCGAAACGATACGAGCGATCGTGCGCGAGGAACTGCGCAAGCTTTTACCCTCGCCACAGCCTCAAGTGGACTCGATCGCCGACATCGTTCGTGATGAAGTCCAGCAAGCGTTTGGAGTCCCCGAACCCCCGCAGCCACATCCAGAGGCTATGACCTACGCTGCTGCAGTCCGCCGTCCTGTTCCCGTTCCGCGACAACATCAAGTCACCGCATGGCCGCAGTTCCGTCGCCAGACGCCGCCACCACCACCACGACCGACGCCCTACCGTCCCCCTGTCGGCCAGCGCTACGCGCCAAGGAAAACCGACGTCTGGCGCGCCCCTGACAACCGCCCGCTCTGCTACCATTGTGGCGATGCCGGCCACACCTACCGCCGCTGCCAGTACCGACAGATGGGGCTGCGCGGTTTCGCCGTCAACGCGCCGTGTCCGCAGCGGGGTGAACGACCTCGCGACATCGCCGACTACATTACCGGAACACAGTGGCAACAACAACGACCGTCATCCCGTTCACCGTCACCCGGCCGCTACATGTCACCGCACCGCCGGCAGTACACTGGCCCAAACCGGGGCCGGTCGCCTAGCCCGTATCAGGGAAACTAAGGGCAGCAACCGATGGAGGTGCGGTTGCTGTACGACGAAATGCCGAAGATCCTCCGCGGCCGACGACAACGCGACGAAACCTGCAGAACATGACGCGAAGCAGACGTAGCCCTGCCGACGAAACTTCGCGGACCGACAAAGACGTGACGACGCAACAAGGAAGCAGCGCAACGAATCGACGTAGCCGTGATCCAATGCCGCGCCCCAACCGCAACGCACGACGACGAACCAGCGACCTCGAC
>JALIZH010026411.1:0-36005 GCA_030522465.1 Rhipicephalus appendiculatus
GTTATCCGTAGCCTGACTGAGATGTCTGCACCGTTACTCGGTGGATAGGTTTTTCGGCCGCCTTACGTGTGTAAGTCCTAGCGTTCTTTTGTATTCCTCTATGATGCGGCCTGGAGCACAAAGGAACGCAAGAGGGCGCGTGCGCAAGCGGCTTAGGGTACCCGGCACGAAAAATCTTATTTGATACAAATTTTCTGCTCTACGTTTTCGGGCTGTCAAGACATATGTCTGTTTTCTGCCAAAGTGGAGTCCCAGTGATGGTGACCGTCGATTAATTTGCATGACGAAGAAATAAAATGCCTCAGCAGTTATGTCTCACGTATAGACCCACACGCCTGCAGGATTGATAGGTTCCGCCCCTTGCCTGGGTAGGCGCAGATAGGTTTTTGTGCCTATTTTCTTTCTTGCCGCTGTGCGCCCTTGCCGTTGTTAGTCGGCGTTTGTGGTGCCTCGACTTCTCTCTTGTGTATGTCTTTGCATGCCCAGTCTTTTAGCATAAAAATGCGTACCAACTAGCCAAGCTTTTTGTTATTCAAAGTGACTCCGGAGTTTTACGCGTTCAAGAGCACTATCCATGCATGACGCCGCTACTACTAGACCTGTGCGCCGCCTCGCCGCGTCCCCGCCGTCTGTTTTGTTGAAGCCGCCGTCACGCAATAATTGCGGCGCGCCGCCGTTTACCTTTTTCTTTTAAACCGATTGGAGAATCTTAACATAGGACGCATCACTTCACTGGAAGTTGTCGCATCCTTTCTCTTCTCCAGAATGCTGGCTAGTATTGCATCACCTCAGCGCTTCAGCGTCCTCCAGCATTAAACGGACCGACAACCAATTTTTATGGTACCTCTTTTCTTTTGCGCAACGGAAAGCTTACCAGTCAGAGTGTCTAATCGCAGAATGGTAACCCGGATAACGCCGTGATGCATTTATAATGAAAATGTTTTCAATCTGCGGCGACTATGAAGCCGTATACGCCCAACACATGGTGCAAACAGTGGTAGGTGAGCGTGGTAGCGGTTCCTGTTTGTGCAAGGCACCACGGAGTGCGCGCATGCGCCTCACTGGGACATGTTCTATTTCTTGCCGCGAAGGCAGCGCCACACTAATTATGGTTCGCGTGAAAGCATTAGGCTACTTACAGCGAAGTGAACGACTCCACAATCCAGCTTCAAGGCTCTTCCGCAAGGCTGAGCGACATACCGTTTCTCTTCGTGACTTTTAAACGCGATTTAAAGATATAAATGGTACAGTGGTCGCGAAAAGGATGCTTGAACCTGGGACTATAATTCAAGGTCCTTTCATTTAGACCGCATCTATCACACGTTTTGGGCTAGTTGTCGATCCCTTTAATAGTCAACATCCAGACCCGCTGGCATATTATATTCTACAAGTCTCGGACGTACAACACGTGCGTATGTAAATAAAATAGACAGACAAATATATCTATTCGCCTGTACATTTTGTTTGTTTTTTTCATTTTTACTTGCGTAAATCAATAAATAAGGATAGAAGTAAAGGCAACGAGCAAGGCGCCGGATTATTTTCTTCTTTCAAAGGTCGAATTCTTCGCAAAGGAGATGGCGCAGCTGTCCAGAAAAAACGTTAGCCTGCTTCCGTGATTTTTGCATATATTTCTTTCTCAATATGAAGGGACTTATTTTTCTCTCCCCTCTCCCCCATAACTCTGTAATCTAACCCCCCCCCCCCCCCCCCAACCCTTTGTTCCGCGCCACTCCGCCGTCTATCCGATCAACCCCGCGCCGTTCACGCGCCGCCGCCGGAAGTGAACGCACCAGTGCGCCGCCGCCAGCCATTTCTGACCGGGATACAGGTCTAGCGTCCTCCCATCGTGCTACCATCGGTAAACTACGGGTTCGCCTCCGTGTAATTTCCACAAAGGCTTTTCTGCCCATCGCTTCACCCAAGTATCCCATTGTTTGCGTTACACAAGCAAAGGCCAGTTTTCAACTCCAGCGTATACTTTTGCAGATGGTAATGTACCTGCACGTTGTCGACACCCCGTCAACCTCCGACATCGCCAAGACTGCAGACGACGCACTCGAGGGTCACCTTCTGTCACAGCATACGACGCGCTCAAATGCACGGCTCGGCAGCGCTTCGAGCCGTCGCAACGGACGAGACTTGAGCAGCTGCTTGTCCGAGGGAACTCAGAGAGCAACGACTCTGACATCTGATACAACGCATGCCTCAATCACTCGGTCAGCACTAATAAAATAAGATGTCACCTTCCTCTTTCGAGTGAAATGTTCCTGAAAAGCGTCCCGTAGTCGGCCCACAGTGTACTCCGTTGCAACCTAAAAAAAACTGTAAATCTTGTGCAGGTCTTGGTGTTAGTCAAATAACGCGCTAAATTGTAGCACTCGGCTATATTGGTTGACGGCTTGCCATTGTTCGTTAGTTTTGTCAGCGCCTCTGGGCGTTGGTTTTGCCACTACGTGACACAAGCAGGTAATACTTCGCAGTTCTCCTCATATAAATTCGCCTGAATTATTTTTATTACGATAACACTTATACGGGGTACTTGGTTCTTGGTTCAAGGGGTTCTTGCCGTCGCCGTCTTTTTCCGTATAAAGTACGAATTGATAACATCACCTCCACGCATCGCATGTTGTACCCGCGAAGAAAAGCTCGCGGGCCCTGGTGACGAATGCGGCTGACGCAGTGGTGAAACGAGCCGGCCATCTACGTCGCACGGAGGGCGCATGCGTTAGCATCACCTCGCTGGCGAGGCCTGCCTTCGATTTATCTCAAGGAGAGAGGAAACGCGCCGCTCGCCTTTCGTAAGGAGCATGAAGGACGCCAGTACAGGTGGGGGGGGGGGGGGGGGAGGATTCGTCGCTAGAAAGGCGCTGTCGCGAGCGTTGGCGCGCGCGCTATCTCGGCAGCCATCAACAAACGGATCATATACCCTTCTAGGTGCTGTGCGCCCGCTCTCCCCGTTTCGCGTTGATACGACATACTGCACGGAAAAGCGTTTTGTAGAGCTACGCGAAATCGGATTAACAATAGAAAGTTCTCTGCAAGCGTTACTTTGTATAACAATTTCTCGCTATCGCATTTCGCATTGATTGCGCTGCCCTTAAAGACACTGTGGCTTCTTAACACTGTGGCATCTCCACTGTTTGTGCGCAGATTTTCATTCTTCCTTGTGCTCCTGAAAACGCCGTAGCTCATCTGCATTCGTTATAATAAAATCGATTTATTTATTTATTTCATTACCCAGAGCGCAAATATGCATTACAGTGGGGGGAAGGTATACAAAATGTGGATTATAAGAGAAGATACATTTTCAGCCAAACAACTAATCAGTCGCCTATTATCCACAATAAGCAACACAAGTACATATAACGATGAAGAAAAAAAAATTAAACAGAAAAAGAACACGACCATTCTAACAGAGAAAAAAAAAGGAATAATTTGACATAATAGAGGCAATATGTTTGAAGGCTACTGGTTCCAGTGTCGAATTTTTGTAGGAAAAATACAATTTTCAATTACATCAGCCTTGCATGCAATTTCTCGTATTTTGAACCTGCGGTCTACGTGATCTGAGCCACAGTGCGGTGCTAGTAAATATTTGGTCTTATCAATTCCGACATGACAATAGCAGACAGCATGAAAGAGCTTCAATCGCAATTTACTTCGATGGTAGCACAGGTAATCCCAATCTAATCTTCCTTTCAAACTTGGCGCCCCGATATCTCTACTGTAAACCCCTGATACGAACCGAGCAGCTAAATTCTGGACCTTTTCCAATTTATCAATGTCTCGCTTAGCTTTGAGGGTCCCAAACTGTGCAGGCATATTCAAGAATGTCGCTAACATTGGTCTTGCACAATAATTTTTTACTAGGAATAGGTAAAACATTTCGCATTTGGCCGCGAAAATTCCAGTACTTTCCCAGCCTTCGTTAAAACGTAATTTACATGTCTCTGCCACCTTAGCTTAGACGTAAATTAAATACCCAGATATTTGTACTGACCTACATACCGGTTTTAAGTTTGTACTATTTATACGATAACTGCTCACATGTGGATTCTTATTCGTGGTGAAGGTCATGGAAACTGTTTTATTAAAATTTAACTTCAAATACCATTTGGCACATCGTTTGCTAATGCTGTTCCAGGTCTTGTTGGAGTAAAACTACATAGTCCACGTTCTTTACTCATTTCCCTATAAAACACACAATCATCGGCGAATAAACGCATTTGGGACTGGATACCACCAGTTATATCATTTATATATAAGAGGAATAATAATGGTCCCAACACAGATCCCTGAGGTACACCGGATGTGCCATTTGCGATTCGAGATTGAGCTCCATTAACAATGACAAATAGTTTTCGTGATGTTAGGTGTGATCTTATCCAAGAAAATAATCTGCAGAGGTATATTATAAACTGCAAGTTTTTCGACTAATGTCGTATGGGGTAGAGTGTCGAATGCCTTCTGAAAATCCAGGAATGCGTAGTCTTCAGAGAGTCGATGTTCTAGAGCTTTTGCTATGTCATGTGTAAATTCTGTTAGCTGTGTAATACAGGAAAGGCCTTTCCGAAACCCGTGCTGCGCTGGGTTAAAGAAACAATGTCTATTAATATGTGCCACATCAGAAGTATACAAAATATATTCTAAAACCTAAACAGGAAACAGACGCCAAGGACACCAGTCAATTATTTGCTACATCACTACGCGCGCCTGAGTTATGGATCTGAACAATGACCCAGTTTTCCACTCATCCGGAAGAAATGAGTTTTTAAGAGATTTCTCATAAGTTATCTTTAAATATGGCGCGACTGATGTTGCACAAAGTTGCGAAAATCGGTTTGGAAGGCTATCAGGACCACAAGCCTTTGACGTATTGAACCCTTGCAACAATACTTCAATGCCACGTGTGGGAATATTGATATCGTCCATCTCGCCTATTGCGCTTCTGGTGACTTGTTTGTTCCCATTGTTTCTTATGACTGGGTTGAAGACAGAGCAGAAATACCGATTAAAACTTTCGGTCTGAGCAATGTCGTCGTTTACAGTGTCACTGCCGATACCCAACGATGGAACAGCTAAGTTATCCTTAGCATTTCGCTTAAAGTACATCCAAAGTTCTTTGGCATTATCTTCTAATCTAGAGCGCATAGAACCAGAATAAGAGTCGTCTGCAATACGAATAGCGACCGTCACCTCGCACGTAATGTCTTGTAATTTCCTTGCATTCTCATCCGCGGGTATCATTCGAAAAGTTTGATAGCACCTCTGCCTCTTATTTGTAAGTCTGTACAACGTGAGCAACGTTGTAAACCAGGGTTTGCTTTTAGAACACCTCAGGGTTATTGTTCATGAAGGAACGAACTGATGTTTTAGGTCACCTTCTTTTGTTTAAATGATGTCCACAACTGAGCTACACTCTCAGTCTCAGCTTGTGTCTCAAAAATCCGCTAGGTAGGAATCTAAGGCCTCGTTAATCTTATCTACATTAGACTTCTCAAAATTGAATATCAGCCTCTTAGGAGCAGGTACGGTTTTCACGTAGCTAATATGCATCTCGCACACCACAGCGCCATGATCACTTATACCAGGTACGACAACACTGGATGAAACAAGTTCCGGTTCGTTTGTGAGTATTAAATCTAACATATTTTGTCCGCGTGTTGTTTGCAACACAGTTTGTTCAAGTGCGATAACATCTACAAATTATGGATGCGAAGCATCTTATGCTCGGGGCTGTGTCCACCCTCCCTCCCACGTCCCGCGTCCGGTCACTTTCATGAAGTAGGGAAGCACCCACTACGCGAACAAGAACACTGTAGTACAATAAGGCCGTCAACCACCACTACAGTCACCAGAGTCATGGCAGAGTGCACAGGGTGGCTGCTTAGCAATGGTGGTGTCTGTCGCCTGCGTTGACTCCATTCCTTGAACTTGCTTGCATGCGCTTACGGGGGGCTTTGTCCGTCCCTCCTTCCCGCGTCTCACACCTCCACAGCGCATGCGCATCCCCTCCCCCCTCTCTCTCCTCTCCTACTATCCCCCCCCGTTCTCTCCTTTAGGAATCATCTGCTCTACGGAGCGGCGCGCACGACAGGTGGTGCGACAGCTGCATACTCCGCTGGGGGGGCGCCACGGTAGTTCTGCGGTATGAAAATGACGGAGAGCGCGCGCCTCATTCTCTTCCTGTGCAGCGCCGCGACGAGCGCCCGGGCCGCTGCCGCGAAACGAGAGCGGCGACGTTTCTCTCGGTCAAGCCAGCCATCTCCCAGCTGTTTCGCATCCACACATGGTTCCCTTTAATGGGAGATGGGGAAGCTTTTTATATGGGAAAGCGTCTTATGGCGGAGCTCAATCCGGTGTGCGTGCGGTCTCCCCGCCCTTACTGCGCGTGCGCCAACTCTGCCTCCTCTCGCGTGAGCGCGAGGAGGTTGGGAGGACCCTCTCCTCGGGTGAGCCCCCGCGAGGAGGTGGGGTGGAGGGGGTGGCGTGAGTGCTGCCTCCGCTTCGTTTCTCCTCTCCCGTTTCGCTCTCTCCGGCGCATCTGTGCCCTCGTATATACTGCGGCGCACGCTCGCTCCGTTCGCCTAGGATACAACGCGCGATGAACCAACGCGTTGTATCCTAGTCAGAACGCGCTGGCACGCGCTAGCGCGTTCGGGCCGGTGTAAGGGGCTGGTGTGCTCCACTTGCAAGGACGCGTTAACATCGGGGAAGGTGCTCGTGATGAACGGAACTTTAAGTCGACCCGTGCGCTGCCTCGCATCGCCTCATGGTCCCCTTTAGCGGGAGATGGTGAATTGTTTTCATTTCATGACTGTAGCTATCCATCGCGCTAACAATATTAGGCTGTTGGCGCCAGCCGAGAGAAGGCAAGTTGAAGTCACCACCGATTGCTAACGTATCAGCCTGCAGTGTTTCGAGAACTGCTGTAAGCGGCAACAATGCGCTGACGGAGGAGTCCGGTGGTCGGTAAAAACATCTACGTTGACCGAGCACGACGAAAGGCTACTATCTATTAAAACGAATGCACCTCTTCCGTGAGAATTCCTGTCCTTCCTATAGGCGGTGAAACCGCCAGTAAATACTTGATTGTCAGCAACATCTCCATCTAGCCGTGATTCACTCCCTAACATTACAGTTGGCTTGACTGTTTCAATAAAACCATTCAGAGAATCTACTTTTTTTTAACACTTCTACAGTTGACCACAAGAACAGAAAGACCTACATCATCTACTCGACATGGTCAAGTCAGGGGTACAACTTGTGTCGCGCCATCATCATACACGTACTTCTGCCCATTCATGCTCAGATTATCACATCGAAGGCTCACTTGACCGCCTTCTTCCTTTCGGGACTTAGACTATTACCATAAAAATTTTCGTTTTGTCCTCACCATTTCAGAAAAGTCCTCCGAAATGCTGGTGTCCCTTAATTTTAGCTTTTTAGTGATGCCGGAACCTGCCGCTTTTCTTAAACGAGGTGAATTAGCAATCAAAGGGCGGCTTTTTCCTGACTGAAATTTTCCAAGTCTATGAGCGCGTTCGACAGAAACAGACTGCATTCTCAGCTTCCTCTGACAAATTTTACGGACGTTACCTTCGGATTCTCCGCTAGACTCTACAGCTTTGTGGTCCTCCGCATTGTAAAAGAGCAGGTTGCAACGTCGGCTACGATTATCAAGGTTGTCAGTTTTTGACAGGAGTGTCTGTATTGCCTGTTGTTGCCTTTCATTTTATTCTACATTCTCGGACTGAGGCCGTTAAATTGTCCAGGCAATCCAACTTTCATTCTAAAGTCTGATTTCGGAAACCAAGGTCACTTATGACATGCGTCTGCTCTGTCTGTGCTTCCCCGATAGCTGTCAGTTTCGCTGTAAATACACTTTAGCTTCAAAGGCTCAAACGGGGGTCCCGGATTTAGTTCAAGGTCACCACGCAAGAATAGTAACACAAGTACAATTAGAAAAGTCGCAGTAAGTGAAAACTCGAGGGATGACGCGCCACTCGTTCGCGACTAGAATTCGATAAAATTTGCTGAAAGAATATTGGGGGTGGAACCTGCAAAACAGAAACAAAATAGGAAGGTGAAAAATTGAAATTACCAACCTACGAAAGCAGTAATAACCCCATGAAGGGCATCGCTTCCGCGGTACCGGTTCCACACCCGAATGTCAGAATAGACTATTGCCTCCGTATTTGAGCGGTGGCACAAAGTAATACAGCCGCAATCGTGTTAATCTGCTAGGCCATAAGAAACATTGAGAAACTAACATATCCAGCTTTCCTGGCGATCATTGTCTGAATTCGCGTGAACGCCAACCCGTGTGTGACCAGCAAAAGCAGTAATAACCCCATGAAGGGCATCGCTTCCGCGGGGCCGGTTCCACACCCGAATGTCAGAATAGACTATTACCTCCGTATTTGAGCAGTGGTACAAAGTATTGCAGCCGCGATGGTGTTAAATCTGCTAGATCACAAGGAACATTGAGAAACCAACATATCCAGCTTTCCTGGCGATCATTATCTGAATACGCGTGAACGCCAACGAGTCGCGTATTGACGTTGAACAATAGAAAATTTCCGGAACATGCATGCACTAACGCATCACTATCAAAATTAAGCGATACAAAAAGAACACTCACCCTGAGACTATTGCTTCCCGCCTGTACCCAGCGTTATTCCGAATACGACCACCTACCCACCTGAGCGACAGGTGATGAATAAAAAAAGTTTTGAGAACATCCTTCGCCACGATCGCTCATTACACGACAAACCGGACGAGACATCTGGCAGTAACATTTGTTCTCGATCTGCATCTGGTGCTCATTTCTTTCTTTAGTTGTTATTTTCATTTGCTCACGAAGCTCATTGACCGCGCCATTTCGCGCTCATCTGGGTTCTTTTTCACGCGTTTCCTGACAACCGGCGCGATCGATTGTCTATCTTCGAGAACTGACAGTACGTTTTTTGTAGCATATATCTGTAACCTTCCTCAGGAAAATTACTAAAGTGCTTGCGCGTTTAGCTATCTCACAGGAAACGTAAATTAGATGAGGCTAGAGCTGCGCGCAGTAAAATCGGGCGTTATACTTGTGATATAACAATGAGTGTGTGTCATAGGTGAACGCTATATTGTTTGCAGTCATGGCATGAAGTTGAAGACATTGTTAAAACATAACCTAATAATTTTAACTAGAAAGCCTGAGCTGCACTACTTCGGCAGTAAATAATCAATGTCGAATTTCTCCAGAAGCTCTATCAAGGAACGCTCAGCTTTTGAGAATCCTTAATTTTGTTGTAATGAAACAAATGGCATAAACGTTGTGGAACATGCCTGTACAATGTTGGGCCCCTTCGACCCGGTCCATATTAAATCTACAAAATGGCGTAACTTTTCCCTTTCGTTGCAAACCCGAAAACACGTATACTAACACTGGTTTAGCGCTATAGTTAACCTGAGCAACTTTGCACTCAATAGTCACTCACACGCCATCTGCCATAACTGGCACAGTTGTAAAACATGAATTGCATTTCCTCGCTCAGTTGGCCAAGGATACTCGGAAAGGCTGGCTATGGGCCTCGTCTAACGCATTTCATGATACGAAAGAAACGCCTTAGGTAATTATGAATCATCAGCGAAACCTTCAATAAGCGCTCAAGGAATGGCGAATTTGGGCTGCAGGACACGAATGGCTCAATTATTTGACAAATGCAGTCTTCATATCGTCAGGATTGCTGAATTTTACCAACGCGTGTGCGCTAGACAATGCTTTATTGTATCTTTGGAGAATTTCTTGCTTCGAAAAAAAGAAAAGAGGAAAAGCCTTCAAGGGAAGCAACGGCAAAATGTGTAGTGGTAACAACCGCGTGATTGGAAGTCAGAAACACAAAGCTGAATATCTATTGAGCCGCGTATTCCAAATTGCTATTAGGCATATCTCAGTTCCCATTTCTCGTGCTTCTTCACCTGCAGCTTAAGGAAGCTACGCTTGAACTTTGTAAACGTGTCATCGTAGTGAAATTACTGGAGGCAGGTATGTAGGCTTTAAATTTAATGGTTTTAGACGCACTGAAACAAGCTTGTTAATGTCATATTAAAATGTGATGATGCTGTGTAATAGGTAATATAAATTCTCATCTAACTACCCGATTTGTTTAATAAAAATGTCTGCAGGTTTTAATGACCAAAATGAACTGACGCAACGTTTACTTCCGAAGCATGAAAGGCATATGAAGTACGACTTTATGCAAGGATCGCTGCACGGTGCTTTCCTGATCACAAGTGGGGACATTTATTAAGACGAAAGCCTCAGATTACTCATCAAACGCGAAATTCGACCGTCGACGTTCCGCGTCGGCGGTGTCTCGCGTCCTGCGGTGTCGGGGACGAGTGATCTAAAAAAATATTTGGAGATGACGCCACAGATCCCCAAATTCGCGACGTCATGAGGAAACATGTTATGCGACGTGACTTCACATGATGGCGTCATGACATCGCATCGTGACTTGGTCAAACGTGGCCCGATCACGGAGGCAATGTAAAGTCCGGTCAGCTGCCTCCGATCTGAGGAAATGTAAAACCACGCAAGGCGCCAGAACGTTTTCGAAGGGTGGCGGGGCAGCATCAATATGTCGGCTGAGAGAAAAAAAAAACTTCCCCGTCTCCCGCTAAAGGGAACCATGTGTGGATGCGAAGCAGCGGGGAGATGGTTAGCTAATTGAGCCGGAGAAACGACGCCGCTTTCGTTTCGCGGCAGCGGCCCGGGCGCTCATCGCGGAGCTGCCCAGGAGAGAGAATGAGGCGCGCGCTCTCCGTCATTTTCATACCGCGGAATTACCATGGTGCCCCCCAGAGGAGTATGCAGCTATCGCACCACCTGTCGTGCGCGCCGCTCCGTAGAGGATTCCTAGGGGAGAGAACGGGGCGCGGGAGCCGCTCCGTAGAGTAGAGATTGAAGGAGAGGAAAGAGGCGGAGAGGACGCGCATGCGCTGTGGGGATGTGAGACGCGGGCGCCGCTCCGTAGAGTAGAGGATTCCTTGAGTAGAAAGGGGTGAGCGTAGGAGAGGAGAGATAGGGGGGAGGGGACGCGCATGTGCTGTGGGGGGGGTGTGGGACGCGGGGGGCCGCTCCGTAGAGTAGAGGGTTCCTAGAGGAGAGAAAGGGGGTGAGCGTAGGAGAGCAGAGAGAGGGGGAGGGGACGCGCATGCGCTGTGGGGGGTGTAGTACGCAGGACGCGGGTGCCGCTCCGTAGAGTAGAGGATTCTTAGAGGAGAGAAAGGGGGGTGAGCGTAGAAGAGGAGAGAGAGATGGGGAGGGGACGCGCATGCGCTGTGGTGGTGTGGGACGCGGGAAGGAGCGACGGCCTTATTGTACTATAGTGGTTCGCTTAGTGGGTGCTTCCCTACGTCATGAAAGTGGCTGGACGCGGGGCGCGGGAGGGAGGGACGGGACATAGCCCCGAGCATAAGATGGAATCGTGGAAAACGTGGAATCGGTTTGGGAATACCAGTCTTCAAAAAAAGTGCACCATCTCCCGTTAAAGGGGACCATGAGGCAATGCGAAGCAGCGCATGGGTAGACTTTAAAGTTCCCGTTCATCACGAGCACCTTGCCCGATGTTAACGCGTCCTTGCAAGTTGAGCACACCATGATTTCACTGTAGTTGCTGTTGCTGTTACTCGTCCCGAAGTCTTGTTGGAGCACGCCACGCGCTATCATCGCCACGCCACGCTGGGAAGCACGTAGGGTTCATCGCGCGTCTGCAGAACCTCGTTCACCGACGCCATCGCGTGATTGCTGAGAGAGTGTAAGGGGGAGAGGCCACAACGTCTTACCCAGCCCCTTACACCGGCCCTGAACGCGCTAGCGCGTGCCAGCGCGTTCCGACTAGAATACAACGCGTTGGTTCATCGCGCGTCTGCAAAATACCCGTTCCCCGACGCCATCAGCAACGGCGCCATAGCGCCGTTGCGAAGGAGAGTGCAACGGAGCGAGCGCGCGCCGCAGTATATACGAGCGCACAGCTGCGCCGCAGAGAGAGAAACAGGAAAGGAGAAACGAAGCGGAGGCAGCCCTCACGCCGCCCCCTCCACCCTACCTCCTCGCGGGGGGCTCACCCGAGGAGAGGGTTCTCCATCTCGCGCTCACGCGAGAGGGGGGCAGAGTTGGACGCATGCGCAGTAAGGGCGGGGACACCGCACGGACACCGGATTGAGCTCCGGCCATAAGACGCTTCGCATCTAAAACAGTGTTTGCATCACTGTATGTTTTCTATGTCGGCGCCACGACGCTGCGTTGGCGCCTCTTTGACCGCGGGCAGCATGTTGCAGCTCATATTGGGCGTGACTGTACAAAAACATTAGATTATGTATACACACATTTGCCTAGTGCTTGTCTGTGTCTGTCAAACGCCACATTGGTGCAGTGGTTACGGCGTTAGGCTGCTGACCAGAAGGACGCGGGTTGGATCCTTGGCCATGGTGGTCGCATTTTCGTTGGCGCAGATAATGCAGAGAGAGAGAAACAGGAGAGGAGAAACGAAGCGGAGGCAGCGCTCACGCCGCGCCCTCCACCCCACCTCCTCGCGGGGGGCTCTCAATAAAGTTAAAGTCAAAGTCAACCCTCAGCTCCGGAAAACTCAAACACATGCCGAGCGCCAGCAAAGACAGGAGAACCCGAAGCTTCGACTGGGACAAACACAAGCCAAGCCTCAACAGAGGCAGTCGAAACTTCAGGTAGTCTCTATAGTTTGTACAGGTTTCACGGTGTGGAACTGGCGCGATTGTTATTAACCCATTAGGTACCAGCGGGACAAAAAATGATAAGGTCACGCAAAAAATAATGATAAGGAACCGCGCACTTGAGATATAGATTGACGTTAAAGAACCCCTAGGGGTCGCCACTTCCCAAGCCCTCCTTTGCGGCGTGCCTCAATCATATCGTAGCTTTGGCACGCAAAACAGCTGAAATGATTATGTCTGTGTTTGTACTCGTCCTTGACGCTCACTCTTCGCGCTATAACCACCATGCGCTTTTATTCAATATAGGGGCATTAGCAACCCACTCCACTAACCATGATGCACGCTCATACACCATACGGTGGGACATTATCGTGCGGGAACAAGCACGTAGACATTTATGTACAATCTGCTCTATAGCGATTGACAAAGACGTTCTTGGGTATAGTGTTAAGTAGGTCAGCTATTTTGGCTATCTTGTGCTGTAACAGAACTCACGCAGTGAGGGGCGGCTCGTCAAACGGCCGGAGGACCATTTGTATACATAGATTCTATATATGTTTCTAGAAAAACAAAGGACATTAAAGCGGCCCTGCAACACTTTTAAATGCGAAGCATTTCTTTGCGTACTGTAAGCACTTTTGCGTTTCTATCTACGTATCTATCCATCTATATATCTATCTAGCCGCCTACGTCTGGGTGCTCTCGTGATCGCCTCCTTAACTCGGGGTACACCAAAATTTGTATGGGAGGGTAAGAGGGTGTGACGAATATGTCTGGCTGGTCATGACGTGAATGACGCGAAAATCTGGTCGTATACGTCGTCAAACCCTTTACTGCAGACACGTGTGGCACATACCCGTATATCAAGGGCCGCGGTATGCGGGTATGCGCCACAGGTGTTTGACAATTTATGTCTACCCAGAAATGGCGAGGACAGACATTAGTAATTAAAAAACTGACGTCGGCAGCGTTGACTCGACGAATACAAATAATAACTATCAGGGTCCCAGCAGGAATCGAACCCAAGCAATCTGCGTGGCAATCAAGTATTCTACCACAGAGCCATCTTAGGTCTAGGAACTGCTTTGTAAAAAGACCCTATGCAGGCGTAATGTAGGTGAAACGTGAATTGTCGTTCCAGTGCTGGCTATCAAATTTTATAAACATTACATATGTACTTCTATGAGGCAGGCGTCATGTCTGCTTAACGTCAATTGTATATTAAGCGCCATCCACTGTAGTTGGCCCGCGAACCACTATCCAGGGCTACCATCCTCGCAAGCACAAGTGCTACATATCAGATTACCGCTTCTGGTGTAGGTAATACCCATGTATCTGTTGGCATCGTTACGCAACTGTAAAGAACTGGTTATATGACACATGCGACTGTTAAACATATGCCTGTGCCTACAACATTTGCACATATCTTTAACGTCATTTCGTAACGTTTCGCTCAATAAGAAAATTACAACCCAGTCACCTTGCCTCCGAATGCTTGAATGGAGGCAAGTCAATAGAGCCGTGGTGGACACTGGCATAAAACACTTTCGTGTTAAAATCAAGGAAAGAAACGCTAGAAATAGTTTGAAGGAAAGAAGTGGAAATCTTAAGGGCTCTTTTTTCCTTGTTAGAAGGAAAACGAGCCCTTAAAATTTCCGCTTCTTTCCTTCATTCATTGCGATGGTCTCGTTCTGGCAGACTTGATGCTTTCAGGTAGTATGCGAGGGATTATTGGTCAGCTGCCAGCTCGTAATAAGATCACGTGCTCGTGACGCCAACAGGTGGAAAAAGACTGTTCCACACTCGCTGGAAGTCTACTGGCGGCGCTGACTGACGCTCCAACGTTTAAATGCACATGCATATCCCCATAAAGTGGACGGGGGATGGCCCCCGTGGTAGCTCCGTTGGTAGAGCATCGGACGCGTTATTCGAAGGTCGCAGGTTCGCTCCCTGCCCACGGCAAGTTATCTTTTCGTCCACTTTTTTTTCTTCACATTTACAATACATTTACTACTAATAACATCCCCTATACTTTCCTTGGTATTATTGGTTTTTAGTTCTCATTAGGTATAGTTTGGTGGTTCAATTTTAGTAAGGTATTGCGGACCATGTGTCGTAGACTGATAGGGATTGTCTATTCAAGCTACACTGGTTGCGATACTGCAGTGTGCATTATAGCTAGGGCTCCGCGTTTTAGGATAAATCCGAAAAAAAATCCGATAAGCATTCGCCGGTGATATTGTTTATTATTCGGACTTATCCGATAAACCTCGATTTTAAATGGGCACTTTAAGCGCTGAAAGAGAGTTTTCGAAGCTGAAAATCATCATTTCAACGGTGCGCACCTCCATCAGCGGCAGCAACCTCGTCTTATATGCTTGGGTCTATTGCAACATGATTTAATGTTGTAATACGAACAAACGTAGGTATTGCCATGCGCGCTTGTTGATTCAACTTCGCTTACGCCCGCAAAAACTGTCAGCAGTGCTGGGCGCGGACTGCGCCTTAGTGTTCCAGAAGCTTCTCGGTTGTAGTAGATCGTTTTGTTAAGATTGCGCGCAAGACGCAAACACCCGAGCTTATTCCAGAGCTTTCACGACGACCAGTGATAAGGCTAGAATGTTCGACGCGTGATGTATAAAAGCCGGTGCGTTCCAACGATGATCAGTTGATCGACGGCCGACGCTACGTTCGCCGCTATCAGTGCCAGTGTGTATTGCTGTAATCTGACCTTCCGTTTACCGGCCACAAGTCAACCAAATAAACAGTTTCATCTTGGACATACTGAGTGCTGCTGCTTCGTCAACGTCACGACCACGTGAGATCTGGTGGAGGTGCTGCTTCTTTCATCTACCGGACGCCCCCGTCAAGCCGTGAACCCAGCCCAAATCATGACGAAGACACCGACCTTTTCACGGACAGTCGAGCCAGCCGCAGGCTGAAAGGACTACCCCCGCAGCACGGACTACTGCCGGCACAAGCCGAAAGCTACGGCGACGAAGACGAAAGGCACGATGAAAACCGCTGTGTCCCCTGCAACCATCGTGATGCAGCCACTCAGAGAGTCACCGAGCTTCCACGCATCGCCTAGCGAAGACCCCGAAATCTGGCTAGAGACGTACGAACGAGTCGCGACCTTTAACAATTGGGACCCCGATGAAAAACTACGCCGAGCCTACTTCTACCTAGAAGACGCCGCGAGGACGTGGTTCGAGAACCGAGAAACGACGCTACAAACCTGGGATCTCTTTCGGACGACGTTTCTAAGCACCTTCACGAACGCCGTCCGCAAGGAACGTGCCGCAACTATCCTGCAAACACGTGTGCAGCTTCCCAATGAAAACATTGTGATCTACGCGGAGGAGACGACCCGCTTGTTTCACCACGCCGACCCCAACATGACCGAAGAGAAGAAAGTGAGCTGTCTTATTAAGGGTGTCAAGCAAGAACTCTTTGCCGGATTGATCAGAAATCCGCCGAAGACGGTCGCAGAATTTGCGCCCGAAGCCTCGACAATCAAGAAGACGCTCGAGATGCGCACACGGCAATACAACCGCAGCTTCTCGGTTTCAAGTTACGCCGGACGTCCAAGCACTAGGAACCGCCGACCTGCGTGAGACGATCCGAGCGATCATGCAAGAGGAGATGCGGAAAATTCTACCTTCAGCGCAGCCTCAAGTGGATTCCATTGCTGACGTCGTACGCCAGGAGATCCAGCAATCACTGGGCGTTCCGCAGCCTCCAGAGCCGCAGCTGCAAGCCGTGACCTATGCTGATGCAGCCCGCCGTCACGCTCCTCCTCCACGTCCACGCCAAGACGCCGCATCGCCGCATTACCGTCACCAGGCACCGCCACCGCCATCGACGCCATACCGCCCACCGACGCTATACCGCCCACCTGCCGGCCAGCGCAACGCTCCGAAGAAAACCGACGTTTGGCGCGCCCCTGACCACCGCCCAACTCTGCTACCACTGCGGCGAGGCCGGTCCCACACCTACCGCCGTTGCCAGTACCGACAGATGGGGCTACGTGGTTTCGCCGTCAACGCGACTCATCCACAGTGGGGTGAGCGACCGCAAGACATTGCCGACTACCTCGCAGGAGCTCAGTGGACACCCCGACGACCTTCCCCCTCGCCGTCGCCCGGCCGCTACATGTCACCGCACCGCCGCCAGTACACCGGCCCAAAGCCGGGGCCGGTCGCCTAGCCCGTATCCGGAAAACTAAGGGCAGCAACCGATGGAGGTGCGGTTGCTGCACGACGAAATGCCGAAGATCCTCCGCGGCCGCCGACGACGACAACGCGACGATGCCTGCAGTCACGACGCGAAGCAGACGAAGCCCTGCCGATGAAACGTCGCGGACCGACGAAGACGGTGACGACGCAACAAGGAAGCAGCGCAACAAATCGACGCAGCCGTGATTCGACGCCGCGACCCAACCGCAACGCACGACGACGAACCAGCGACCTCGACATAATATTCTACGGCCACAACGTCACCGCTCTAGTCGACACTGGATCCGACTATTCCGTCGTCAGTGGGCCTTTCGCGACGAAGCTGAAGAAAGTGAAGACTGCGTGGCAAGGCCCTGAAATCCGGACCGCTGGCGGTCATCTAATAACACACAGCAAGAGTCACCATCAATAACCGGACTTATCCCGCCAGCTTTCTAATCCTACAGCACTGCTCCTGGGTTGTGATGCTGGGGATGGAACTTCCTAAGTCAACATGGCGCCGTGATCGACCTGAGGTCTGAGTCAATAACCCTAACCTCAGAAAACGCACTGCTGCCCCACACGACGCCAGCGACCCATGCTTTAAATTTGATACATGAGCACGTCACCGTTCCGCCTTTCTCCAGCGCCATCATTTCCGGTCGACAGCGAAGAACCGATAGACTTGGAAGGCGTCATCGAGGGCGACCAGCGCCTGCTTCTTAAACCGTCAGATTTGCGTCGCAAGAGGCATCGCCGAGCTGCATGATGGCAAAGCTTATGTATATATAATGCTTACAAACTTCAGCCACGAATACAAGCACCTCAACATTGGTACGACGGTCGCCTACATGCATGAATTTGTAGACGCCAGCAATGCTGTCACCGTCATCAATGCCACGGAACCTGCTTCGACGAATCGAGGTCCCCAACCAGTTTTCGACGTGAATCCGAGCCTTCCGAAGAACAAGCAAGATCAGCCCGAAGCCCTGCTCCTGCAATTCAGGGACTGCTTCTCGTCGTCGTCAAGGATCCGACAGGGTCCAGTCGCTAAACATCGCATTATAATAGAAGAAAGCGCCCGACCAATTCGCCAAAACCCGTAACGAGTTTCGACACGTGAACGTGAAGCCGTTAAGAAACAGGTCGACGAAATGCTACGCGACGACATAATCCAGCCTCCCAAGTGTCCGTGGGGGGTCTCCCGTGGTGTTGGTGAAGAAGAAGGACGAACCTTGCGTTTTTGCGTCGACTATCGTCGCGTAAATAAGATCACAAAGAAGGATGTGTACCTGGATCGACTCCACAACGCAAAGTACTTTTCGTCGATGGACCTCAAGACCGGCTATTGGCAAATCGAAGTCGATGAAAGAGACCGAAAAAAGACTGCCTTCATAACACCGGACGGCCTGTTAGAGTTCAAGGTCATGCCGTTTGGTCTTTGCTCGGCCCCAGCGACCTTCCAACGCGTTATGGATACCGTACTGGCCGGCTTGAAGTGGCAAACTTGTACGCCCCGACCCGCAGAAGACGGCCGCCATCGCTACATTCCCGCCACCCGCCGACAAGAAGGCCGTACGGCGATTTCTCGGCCTGTGTGCCTATTACAGGCGGTTCGTCAAAAACTTTGCCCACATTGCCGAGCCACTCATTAACCTTACCAGCACTGACGTCGAGTTCGAGTGGGAAACGCCGCAGGAGAAACCATTTCAAGAACTGAAACGACGCCTGCAAACGCCTCCGTTACTTGCGCATTTCGACGAACACGCCGAAACAGAAGTCCACACCAACGCAAGCAGCATATGACTCGGCGCTGTCCTTGTGCAGAGGACCGACGGACTGGAAAGGGTTATCAGTTATGCTAGCCGGTCGCTATCCGAGGCAGAGGCCAACTATTCCACAACAGAAAAGGAGTGCCTCGCCATCATCTGGGCTACGTCAAAGTTTCGCCCCTACCTCTATGGCAGGCCCTTCAAAGTTGTGAGCGACCACCGCGCCTTGTGTTGGCTAGCTAAATTGAAGGACCCTTCAGGTCGCCTTGCAAGGTGGAGTCTAAGGCTTCGATAATTTTACATCACCATCGTTTACAGTCCGGACGAAAACACTCTGACGCCGACTGCTTGTCTCGCGTCCCCATCGAACCTCCGCCGCAGGACGACCAGGAGGACGACTCCTTCTTGGGAACCATAAGTGCCGACGATTGCGCGGAACGACAGCGAGCCGCCCTAGAACTCAGGAGCCTTGTGGAGTACCTCGAAGGCAAGACGGCCATTATTCCGAAGGCATTCAAGCGGACTCGCGTCGTTTTTCTTGCGAAACAGCGTTCTCATAAAGAAGAATTTCTTGCCGCTTCGAGCCGACTACCTTCTCGTAGTGCCTTCAGCAATGCGACCAGAAGTCCTCCAGGCACTACACGACGACCCGACGGCTGGACACCTCAGACTTTACCGCACGCTCGCAAGAGTACAGGAAAAGTACTACTGGCCGCGCCTTGCCGCCGACGTCGCCCGCTACGTAAGGACGTGCCGAGACTGTCAGCGACGGAAGACACCGCTCACAAGACCAGCAGGCTTCCTTCAGCCGATCGAGCCTCCTCGGCGACCGTTCCAGAAGATCGGGATGGACCTCCTGGGGCCGTTCCCAACGTCGACTTGCGGAAATAAATGGATCGTCGTGGCTACAGACTACATCACCCGCTACGCCGAAACAAAAGCCCTGCCCGAAGGCAGTGCCGCTGAGGTAGCCAAGTTCTTTGAGAGCATCGTCCTTCGACACGGCGCCCCAGAGGTTCTCATCACCGACAGAGGTACGGCGTTTACGGCTGACCTAACTCAGGCGACTTTGGGATACAGCCACACAAAGCTTCGCCGGACCACCGCGCACCACCCACAGACCAACGGCCTGACCGAGCGTCTAAATAAGACCATCGCCGACATGCTGGCCATGTTCGTCGACGTCGAACACAAGACGTGGGACGCCATCCTCCTGTACCTGACCTTCGCATACAACACGGCCGTGCAAGAAACGACGCAGATGACGCCATACAAGTTGGTCTACGGAAGGAGCCCGGCAACGACGCTCGACGCCATGTTACCAAACGTGACCGACGAGGAAAACATCAACGTGACCGCCTACCTACAGCGCGCCGAAGAAAAACGACAGCTCGCCCGCCTACGGATCAAGAATCAGCAGACGACTGACAGCCGCCACTACAATCTTCGACGACGCTTCGTGGAATACCAGCCCGGCGACCGCATTTGGGTGTGGACGCCGATACGACGACGTGGACTTAGTGAAAAACTTCTGCGACGATACTTTGGTCCATACAAGGTGCGTCGACGTCTCGGCGCTCTTGACTACGAGGTTATCCCGGACGGCATTACGGACTCTCAACGGCGCCGAGTGCGACCTGAAGTCGTTCATGTCGTGCGCCTTAAGCCGTTTTACGCTCGTCAGTGAACCTGAGAACTTTAGTTTTTGCTTTGTACATTCTTGCTTGCGCTTATTGTTTATTGTACCTTCATGCTGTTTTTTTTTGTTGTTATTTATTGTTTCATGTATTTTTTCTATGTTCTGCTTTAAGCATCGGGACGATGCTTTTTCAGAGGGGGGGCACTGCCACGCGTGCTTGTTGTTTCAACTTCGCTTACGCCGCAAAGACTCTCAGCAGTGCTGGGCGCAGACCGCGCCTTAGTGCTCCAGAAGCTTCTTGGTTGTAGAAGAGCGTTTTGTTAAGGATTTCGCGCAAGACGCAAACACTCGAGCTTATTCCAGAGCTTTCGCGACGACCAGTGATAAGGCTAGAATGTTCGACGCGTGATGTATAAAAGCCGTTGGGTTCCAACGATGAACAGTTGATCGACCGCCTACGATCTGTTTGCCGCTATTAGTGCCAGTGTGTATTGCTGTAATGTGACCTTCCGTTTACCGGCCACAAGTTCGGCCAAATAAACAGTTTCATCTTGGACATACTGACTGCTGCTGCCTTCGTCAACGTCACGACCACGTGACAGTATTTTGTATTCATGTGTTTGTGCTAGTGTGTATATGTGTTGCTGCGTTAAAACCTTCCAGACATCTAAAATACACTCAGTGCGTTGGCAAGTACGTGTTCAGATATCGTTTCATCTCAGATATCGGAGTATTGAGAATAATATTAATAATAAATACCTTACTTTTCGTGAAGAAGATGGGGGGAAGCTGGGAGAAAAAGCTGAGATGCAGCGTGATTAGCTCCTGCCCCTTCTCACCCCCCCCGCCCTCAGCAAAGTACACTTTGGCGAGTTCACAGCAGTGCCAATCAACAGCTTTATTAATAGGGTAAATGAACAGGAAATGAGAAGAAATGAAAGTATGGAGAAACAGTATTATCAGCAACAATGTGAAGCTTATTCATTGGAAATAAAAGTAATAACAACACATTGCAACAACTTATCATGCAAAATTAAACACCATATTTCGGATACTTGGAGATTTACGAAAAATAAACTCCGATAAACACCGGATTTCCTTCAAAAAAATGAACTCCGAAAAACACCCCCGTAATTTCAAGAAAAATAAACGCCCAAAACACGGAGCCCTGATTGTAGCGTAAAATAACGTGATCCCAAGGATAAGAAAAAAAGCACGAGAGCATTGCTGAAAGTCATGCTCACTTCATCATTCTCCAAGGTACCGCTGGAGCATGGCTTCCTTTGGACAAAATTTTGAAATACGGCATGCTTCGTAGTTGCAAAGTGAGAACCAAACATGACGCACAGTGCCAGGCTTGCGGTTGGTGGCTACTCTGCACCAAATTGGCTACTTTACAACCCCGTCTCGCGACGAAAATTTCAGGTTGGCTCCATGACTAATTTATGGCTACTTTTGAGCTTCTCTCTCGGCGCTATAAGTAGCCGTTCTTAATATTTGCGAATGAAGTATACTGTTTTCAAGGTTTTCTACCGTGTCAGCTGATGTGCGCGTGCGTCCTCACCCCAGCAGCAGGCTGGTGCGCATTGACTGACCCCAACGTAATGTGTGGCGCGCCTGCAAAAATGGGGTGGCCGCCTGGAAGTTGCGCGCATGTTCATAAACGCGTGGCTGGCACGCTGTTCACGCTGTCCGCCGTCTACATTGATGCTGCGCGAAAGTTTTTAACTCGGATGCGCAGCGTGCGTTCGCGTGTGATTTTGACGAAGATAGAGATCCCCAGCAAGGTGAAACTGGACTGTTCGTCTTCAACCAGATTTCACTACTTGAAGTTGGACCGGTATTGTGCAAACAACAAATGAAATGGGATCAGTGGCTTCAAAGAAAGATTGCTGCAAGGTTTACTACTCCTACAGATTTGTTGGCAGGATTGTTGCAGCGTTACTCTGCATCTAGCGAATACTCTATTCCACATAAACTGTTACACAAGTGCGCTCTGAATTTATGATAATTTATTCATTTGTATGCAACTTATCGGTTACGCGAAGAGCTGGATAGAGAAAAAAAACGTTTGCTGTTACATTTCTGCTTTTGCCCATTCGAATTGGTATTCTTCATTGATCAATAAAAAAAGTCTACCGATAATACCTGCGTATTTGCGATAAAGTTAAATGACATGGCTATTATGGCTACTTTTAGCTTGAATTTTGGCTCCTTTTGAAAGTAAACCAACAGCAACCCTGCACAGTGCCACAAATGTAGGCGCGCAGTGCTGCCGCTGCAGTGCCGTGCGTTCGCTATGAAAATAGAAATACCAACGCTCAGTTGAGGCCAGACAGAACGCGCGTTATTACAGAGAAAAAAATAGGCAAATTGAGAAGGGGCCATCCTAGCGCCGCAGGGAAGCCATCGCCGGCCCGACCAAATCAGGCACTTCATGAGGCGTTGAACTCCCTCGCTTAAGGTTGACGGAAGGAAAAGACGCTGTTTCTGTAGCCCACGTCTGGGAGCACGGCTTAGCGCCTCTCCACCGATTTTCGCGAGGGGGTCAGCGCTGTCGAGAACTGCCTCCTGTATCTATGTATGTGCTTGTTCTCCAAGCACTAGAGGTAGTTGAGGACTTCATTAAGAGACTTGAAGCAATATGAAAACTTGTTGAACAGGGAATAATGCTAGAGTTGATGTTTCAATGGGTACCGTCTAGGTCAGGGGAGCAGCTGCCTTCCTATGCGGCGTGTTTAGCTACCTATCCACCAGCCTCAAATGTGGACGAAAAGAACGCTTCTGAGCAAAGAAGAGAAAAGAAACAAAGAAGGGTAGGAGGCTGCAGTTAGAGAGAGAAAGTTGGGCGTAGGTTTGGGCGTACTTTAGATGAGAAGGGGGGTGTTGTAGAATAAGCCACACCAGTTGAGAGAGGTAATGAATATATTTACATTAAAGCAGATTATAGCACTGCCATCGTGTTCATAGCGAACGCTGCCGCTGATCTTGGTTTTCTTCTCTGTTCCGCTCGAGCTCGCGCTCTTGCACAATAGAATAATTCTTCAAGAGGGGGGTATAGGTTTAAGCGATTATCCCGGAAAAATTGCAGAAAATGGGGCCATTGATCTTTTACGTAGAATTACTTCACCGCTTGGGTACCAGCTAAAGATTAATTACATGCTAAGCACTGTTTATGCATATAAAAACCATGAAAAACTCTAGGAGGAAAAGCTTAAATGTAAATAGACGCAGTTATGTACCTACCTTATTGGACAAACCTATGGGCTCCCTTTGAAACGCTTGCGCCTCTTCGCTGGAGCCTATTGAACTCGTAAATGGGATACGATTCTGTATATTTTATGTGCCTGCAGCAAAGCGGAAGTTTGAATGAGGTACGTAAAATATGCGCATATTGAAGTTTTGACCTAACACACTGAAAAGCTGTACATCTCACAGCATGTCGACGCCGGAGGTCGCAGTTTGGATGGACTCAAACATGAAACAAATATCCGCCCTTCCAGAAACCAAAAAAAAAATAATTCACGACATTTCAATGTGGTTGGCCACGGTTACGATTTGTTCAAACTTTATGTACTTCAATCATTTCCTGTCCGACCTCCCGGAGACAGGAAATACTGGGGCGTATTTTTTTCACAAGTTCAATATACTGCAGCAAGCAGTGAGAAACTTTTGAAGGAGGGCTCTTCAATCTATTCCATATTGTAGGTACAAAATAGTATAATAACATATAGTAGGCGCAAAATTTTGCAATATAGAAGGCACGAAAGTACGGCCAGTCATGCTTAAAGGGACAATAAAGTGAAACAATAAGTGGTCTTAGAACGAAAATTTATTTTTTGAAAACTCTTCTCACGTAAATTGCACTATCGTATCAGAAAATATGTAGGCCTTGTTCGCTGTTTTAAGTTTCGCGTGAAATCATGGCACATGATTTTTAGTGCGAGGTCACGAATGTGAAAGTGTTATTTTGTATTTTTGTCACATTGGCTCTACAAAATTTCTTCAGGAAGCATGTGCCATGATGAATGTTGAAGCCGGCTTTCCGCCGCCTCTTCAGATATAGTTTTCTCTCACGGTTACTGAAATATTGCACTTAATGCAGTATTAGATAGAGCAGTCCTGCCAGCGGACAAAAAAATTGAGGTTCTGTGCACTGTTCTAGTGCTTTTACATTCCGTAAATTTTTTAGACATTAGGCACATTTTACTAGTACGAACTTGGCTGTACTGCATTTAATTCTGCCCCCCAAGAAGTTCTAATACGTCAAATAAAAAGTAGGAATAATCAGCTAACCTGGTCTCGCGGACGGCAGATTTTTGGAACAGTGAGTGGGCTGCCTTGCGCCTGTCACGCATACGAAGCCTAAACATGCCATTTAATTAGCTAGTATATCTGTGGCAAAAACGACATAGGAAAAAATGGCTAGCTAGGAAATACAGTGTTTGAAAACCACTAGGCAACAATTCTGAGCAGATGTCAAAGTAAAAGTGAGAATGCAATGCCTGCCCAACAAGCAATACATGCTTGTTGGGCAGGCATCAGTTTTCAGATCACCCTGGACCTGAAAACTGATGTTAGAACTAGTTCTTGAGCGCAGCCGGTTTTGTCACCTATTGACAATGAATGCAAAGAATGTGCACGTGTAGAATGCCAGGTGTAGTGAAAAGTTATATCATCGCAAATGTAATTATAGGACCGCATTAAACAATGGAACCGTTTCCATTGTAGTCACGATCTGCTCAACATTTTAGGCACCCTGTCACACAATTTCATAATGAGTACAAATCAAATTACATTGCTTCTGTTGAAACTGCTATTTACACCCTCATGTGAGAACGATATTAGCTTGATAAGAACAAGGGTGAACAACTATAAGCTGTGACAACAGCTGAAACATCGTGATGTTCACGACGTTTCACGAACCTGCCGATTCTACGTATCGGCAGGTTCACTTCCACCATGATCAGTTTGAAATGAAAAGTTTAGCAGGAACGAAAGAAGAAAAGCCTGCGTCAGTTGCGATCACTTTCTCTGGTGACGTCTTATACAAAATTATTACTCCAAAATTAAAATGGGAGCCGACAAATGGAAACACGTAGTGGGCTAAGCAGGAAGAACAGAGGAAGTGCCACCCCTTCCGGTGTCACTTACTATCGACATTTTGACATTTAAAAGTACGCCGCCCGCTTCTCCCTCTTTTGCGACTGCTTTCCTTTGGTGCTTCCCATTCATGGGCGGTTGGTTGAAATAGGCAGACGCCATATCGTCAAAAACTTTCGCGGAGGCCAGACGCGGCGCCCGTCTGCCGGTTTTCGAAGCCTCATGCTTCGTCTTTCTTTCATTCACATTTGTGGCGGCTCCGACTTTGTTGTACCCCCCCAACCCCTAGATTCCTTCTCCGTTTTTTTTCCTTTTTCTCCTTTTTTTTCTTCCGCGCCTTTCTTTCGTTCTTTCCTCCCCCGCCCCTATTTTTACAACTCCAGCTCACCTTACCTCCGAGAAGGGTTCTTTAGCGCCATTGCAACCTTGTCTGAAATGAGACAGGGGCTGCACTCATCTGCTTTATAGATTTTTTCTTTCCAGACTGCAATTACCAGCACGGACAGGCGCCACCACAGGAGATGACGTCAGTACTAACCCCCTTAAAACTAACATGCCGAGGATGACAAGGCGCCTTTGACAAAGATAGGTCCACCTATCGAAACGTCGACCAGCCTGTCTGAGGCACTTCCTCTGTTCTTCCTGCATAAAATTATTACATGATTCAACTGATTGTGTTGACACTATGATCGATGATATCGTCTGTGCAGTAAGCTAAATTCACCATCGGATGCATTGATGCCAGTGCTTGAGGCTGCGATGCTACGCTGTGGCAATATTAAAAATGCTTGCTCGTGTGCACGGGAACCTTCCAGGAAGCAACTGAGAAGAACGTTATTTCTGCCTGTGCACAACATGCAGGAATGTGCCTAACGAAAAGCCGTATTAAGTAGCCTACCTGGTGAAGCAGAGAAGAGGTTCGGTGAACGGTCTGCAGACTGCTGTACTCCAGCCACTCTTACGAAACCAAAACTGCCATGAAATTAGCAAGCATATCTATGTCAAGGCTGACACAGAAAACAATTGTCACGCTCGAAAACAGTGTTTGCTAGCTCTAAAGAAACTAGACTGAGCAGATGCCAAAATAAATCTGAGATTACACATTCTTGTCCAAACACGGAGTTGAAAAGTGACTATAAAGGCAGTTTTATAGCGCGAGCATTTCCTCACTCGTGGACAATGTAAGCACTGGAAGCTTCTCGGTAGTCTCCGCAGATATATTAGGTGTAGCTGATAGTTCTCGCATTGCTGCTGCAATGATAAGAGCACATAAAATATTGCAAGCGTTTTCATTATAGTCATGACGAGCTCAACATTGCAGGGATCTGTCTCCTCATCTGAAGATGAGTGCAAGCCCTCAGCACACGCCAGTAGATGATTCAGGTGCATCAACTAGCTGCTGCATCCCTATGCTTTCAAGACGTGAACATGTACATCCCACTCATAGGTCCCAGTTTAGTATTCATGCATAAAAACCATCATGATGAACTATGCCCTTTAGGAGATGCTTACCAAACATTAACTTCGAAAACCCTGTTGCCCAACCTCTGGCAGGTGCCAGTTACAGCCCACCACATGCAAATACTATGCCACACTGATCACCTACAAAAACATATAAGCAAAACAGGTAAATGTGCCAAACAGTGCTGCAATTTGACCCCATATCACACCTGAGAAAATGCTCGAGCTGGCGTTAATCCTTTCCTCGCTTCTAGACTGTCCCTTTAACCTGGTGAGGAGTGAAGTGATGCTGCTGATATGCCAAATATTACAGCTAGGACATGAAACTGCGTATGAAATATTTCAAATGTTGTGGCACTAATAGCGGATATTCATAATGCTTAGTGCTCTGGCAAAACTGCGCGCGTCCGCCATGTTGTGTTGGGCACCGTCGCGGAATCGTCCGCTAGCGTCTCCATAAGGAGAGGCCACGGAGAGGCTGAAGCGCTCTCGTTGGCGGAGCTTTCGGACCGAGAGAATACAGCTTTTTCTTTCGTCATCCAGCGCCGAACGGTCAGTGAACTTCACCGTGCTGCCACAAATCGACGAGAACGCAATATCGGAGCTCTGCGCGCTTCAAAACTCATCCGGACGCCAGCTGCACGAGACGCATCGCTTCGCAAAGCCTAACAGCTGTTCTCTAGTGGCGTGTGCTTGCGATCTGAAGTAGGAGTTCAATAAACGTGTTCATTGCAGAGGAGATGCGCGTGTCGGAATAGCGCGTGTCGGAAATCAAACTTCTCAGATGACTTTGCGTAGCAATATATCTCCATTGTATTTCCCACTGCGATTATAACAACACACTTCAGATATCCAAACCACGTTCTTTCTGTGCGACCTGTGCAACGCTGTGCTGCATTCCTTGACTCATTTCTTTAGCCACAGGTATCTCTCCACCCTTTGCAATAGCGCGTGTCGCAGTTTTTCGAAATAAAGAAGGCATGGAAATGTGCATGAGCGGTGCGCCGGAAACCAAACAAAAATACTGATCGCGGGTTTCGACTGTATACGAAGAGAGCGTCCCGAGTAACGCTGTTTTAATAGACGCTGGTTGTTTATAATGCCTTGTGGTCGTAATCTATCGCGTGGATTGAGTGTTGTCGCTCTGGTTTTCTTGAACGCTATACGTGTGCCTTCACTGACATATCTTTTCAAAATATCGTGCTCTTTGCTTTCGCATGCTGAGGAGGCGTGCATCATCGCGCGCCGCGTGCTATTCGCCTCGTGTGCGACCGATGGCGGCGCTGCGAACGGCGCTCCGGTGACGCAAGGGCGGGGATTCGGCTTTTGTCGTCTGCTACGCTCTGGCTAAAACAACAGCATTTTTATTATAGTTCGCTCGCGTCGCACGGCGTTCCTCGACTACTAGCTGCATTTTCTTCTAATGATATTTATTCAGATGAATGCTAGCATTACATGAGTTTAAGAAACGTTAGCATTTAACATATCTTCGGTATACCGACAGCCATCGCGGTCAGGTTCATGCCCCCCGAGTTCGTCGCGTCGCTCACTGGGCTGGATTGCGTTGAAATATAACTTACGTGAAAGCGCGAACGCCCCCCGCCAAGTGAGTTAAAGAGAGTCTCCGCTGCTTTGAAATCGCAGCGCGATCAATTTTGCGGCTTATTCGCAAAAATCAGCGTTGTGTAAACAGACTTGAGATGAACGAAAATTCACGCTCCACTCCCAATTGTAGTCATGTGGACTTGAGCAGACACGACAGCCGACAAAATGAAATCGATAAGTTCATCGACCAGCGGGTTATTGCGGACCACTATATAGATTGGGCGAGCTGGATGCAAATAAGATCGCTCGGAATGAAACGCCAGCAGAGGTGCGCGTGGTACAGTTCGACTGTTATGATTAGAGATAGATACGTTTATGAGCCGCATTCATGTTTTCGATCGCGCAGTGCTGCCTACTCGACTGTGCGAGCCTGCCAATGGTAATGACAGGATGGCGCACACTATATTTCTAATGCTTGGGCAACGCGATCCGCTGCAGTGTTCGCGTTTCACTTGACACCGATAGTACAGCTTCGTAAACATTAGGAAAAATCGGCGAATGTGTCCAGGAAGAGGTGAAAGAGAGCTATTTCCCACCATTCTTTTGGCCCCAGTGGCTGATTATTGTGATTCTTTACCGTGCTGTAACAAGATTGAATATTTCAAGGTGGGAAGCCTTAGATTCCACATAAATTGCGAAAATTGACCGTCGGCGTCCCGCGCCGCCAGCGTCAACACGAGTGATGCGAAAATTCATCACATGATCACGTCATCATGACATCCCAGACCGACAAAATTTGTGACGTCATAACGTCATGCCACATGATTACGTCATCACATGACATCGTCGCTTTGCATTGCCTCCGTGATTGGTAGACCGATCTCGGAGGCGATGCAAAACCAGGTGATGTGTAGAAAGCTTCCATGCAAAACCACGTTACGTCCAGAAAGCATTCGGAGGGGGGGCGGCGAAGGAACAATACGTCAACTCAAGAAGAAGATGGCTTTCGCCTTCGAGTCAACTTAGGCAAATGCATAAGGAACTCGAGTCTCTTCAGTACAGTGATCACACCAAGCCACATCAGGAGTTAACCGTTGAGACTGATTTACAGTATTTTATTGCAAATAGATCTTTCGATGCGAAAGCTTTATATTTATCAACGTTAGTATGATTACTCTAATTCTGATCAGCATATTTTCAGACCACCGTGAACGAGTGAACAAACGTCGATTTATTAACGTAAGGATTAAAATATGTTGCAAAAAAAATACAACAAAAACAAAAGAAAATCACTCCGGACAACCTACCGATATTTCATATCCCCATCGTGCATCCCCTTTAGACTCACCCTGTTTATTTCGTGTTTCAATTTAAAGTACTTACGACGCGCTTACACAGCAGCTGCTAAAAATGTGTATTTAATCAAACGTTGTTGCCGGTAACGCCACTTAATTTATTTGAATGACATCACACGTCGTTTGTCATGCTCCGAACATATGAATTGAATCGAAGGAGCAGGCTTGGCCACCGAACACGCGCAGCACGCGGTATACATTTATTGCGCTTTAACGCAGACATGGAAGCTGAAGCCCAAACGCTGAAGTCAGTTATCGAAAACGGGCAGGAAAGTCATTTTGAGTGCGCCACGGCCATAGAACAGTCGCGAAAAGAAAAATTCACCATAGAAGCAGATGTACACATAGATGCCTAGCAGACGACAACACGAGCAATCGACACAGAACGTGCTCCTGACGGCAACTCCGCTCAATTTCGATGGGCATTTTGCTTGAACATTCAGTACAAATTGCTTTATCAACTCGCCCACCAATGTTTCAATAACTCGAGCTCGACAGACGGGCTGGCAGCGTTGAACAGCCTTCACGTAGCGAACGCGCGCGCGAAGAGCTGCATCCGAGTCCTCTCCCTTACGTCACACGCGAGAGGGCGCCACTCTAAGATCTCGAGGCGAATTGCAAACAGCACACAAGCATACACGTGCCCGCGATCAGCGGAAAGATTAGTACGGCGATCAACCGAACAAATAGCTCCATCTATAGTACGGCCAGAGAACATGTACGGCTCCGTAACTGAGTGCTCCGTGTTCGCAGCTCATGCTGACCGTAGGAAGCAGAAGAAAATTAGGTGCATCTTCCCAAAGGGAACCCTGATGGGATGCAAAGCAGCAGCGTTGCGCACGGGTGGCGTCACGGGTTGAACGGCGCTAACGCGGCAGGTGTTGCCGGCGAACGGACGAGGCGGCAGCTGCGGGCGCTGGGGCGAGCGCGCGGCAGGCGAGTGAGAGAGTGACGTCAGCGCGCTCTGCGAGGGTGCGTGACGTCAACGCGCAGCTGCGGCGTGACCTACTTGGCACCGCTCCAACCCCTGCGGCGAGGGGAGCGCGTTGCGGCGCGTTCGTCCGTACGCACGGAGGGACAGCGTTACACAACCTAGTCAAAGAGCTGCTTCGCACCTAAAAAACAAATAAAAGCGGCGGGTGTAAAGTGAAGGACAGAAGCGGCGTGCGAGGCGTGCGGACTATGTACTTTGGCGCACAGAACGTGGGCGTACACTGCCTTGCGAAGCTTGCAAAGCGGTGGCTGTGTGAGTTTTGCGGTCAGGTCTCGTGTGGCGGCACTGATTTACCGCAGACGCGCGCAGCAGCGTCTGTGGCACTGCTTATACACGTGTGATTAAGTAAGTCCCTGCTTTCGTCGATCTGGAACACCGACAAGCTACGTTGATCAACCATGCTTTGTCGCGCGTGTGCGATGTCGGCCGTCTGTTTTAAAATACATATATCGTCATATATTGTTCTGTAAGTCTAGCTATGTTGCTGTCGAACAATTAAATTGCACGGATAAATAAGAACTGAGGTTGTAGAGCGCTTTTCCGCGTGCTGGTCACTTTCGAAGGTGCCGATCTTGTTGACGAAAGATTTGTGCGTTGGTATGTTCTTTTCTTCGTTCACACACTCGCGGTAAAATAGTTTTGGTTAAATAAATGGGGCAATAACGTAACTTAACCGAACTGTTAGTAAACTTTCCACGACTATCATAGTAAACTTGTCTAGAGAGTCGGTGTTAGCAGTTGATGGGTCGAGTTCATTCCAGTCTCTTATTGCTGTCGGAAAGTAGGCGTATATAAAGCAGTTAGATTGGTTTGTATACTCAGTGAGCGTCAAGGAGTGTTTATTACGTGTAGGTCTTGCTGTGGTTATCGAGATATATGTAGCATTGTCAATTTTTAGCTGGTTGTGTAAGAGCTGGTGCAAAAACTTCAATCATGCTACTTTGGCTCTATTTTCAAGGCTAAGAGCCCTTTTAAGTAATTCGGTTGGTGAGTCTGATATTTTATAATTGTTAAACACAAACCTAATGACCTTTCGTTGGATCCGTTATAGTTTATCAGTGTTATGTTTAGTGTGAGGAAACCATGCAATATTAGCAGAACTGTTCGGATAAAAGTTTTATATGCTAGGAGCTTGATGTCGGTTGGCGCAAGACGAAGGTGTCTTCTGAGGAAGAATAGTTTTTTTAGGGCAGTTGATGTAATGTTGTTAATGTGAGAGTCCCATCAAAGATCATATGTGAATGTCAAACCAAGGTATTTGTGTTCTTGAACTCGAGTTAGCTGTATGTTATTTGTGGCATACGGGAACTTACCATGTGTTTTTTCTGGTGATTGTAAGGGCAGCTGATTTACTAACCCTTAAGGGTCATTTGCCAGTCAGTGCACCATTTAGAAATTGCGTCCAGAGCTACATTTAAAGTTATATGGTCCTCGCAAGAGTTAATTTCCTGATAAAGTATACAATCGTCTGCGAATAAGCTAATTTTAACGCATATGTTAGGTGGTAAATCATTGATAAAAATTAAGAAAAGTACAGGCGCCAAAACACACCCCTGAGGCACACCAGATGTGACGGGAGTCACGGGACATAGAGCGGATGCCTGATAGTTAATTTCTACCAAGCGTAATCGGTTTGTAAGGTAATCTTTTATCCAGGAAACGATAGGTCCGTTTCCAAAAGTAGATGCCATTTTAGTTATGAGTTTACTGTGTGAGACACGATCGAAAGCTTTCGAGAAGTCTAGTAGGAGAAGATCAATGTGTTTTTCGTTATCGATGCTAAGTGAGATGTCGTGGATTAGTTCGACAAGCTGAGTGACATTGGATAGACCTTGTCGGGAAACCGTGTTGGTGAGGTGAAAGGATGTTTTCTTCTTCGAGGTATGTAGTGATGCTTTTAAGCACTATGTGTTCAAGTAGCTCACTCATTGAGCTGGTTAAAGAGATGGGCCTAGAATTAGACTTCCGCTTTGTTACCGGATTTATGTACTGGAATGATTTTGGCGGTTTTCCAATCTTGTGGTAATGTACATGTTTATAATGATTTATTAAAAATTAAGGCATAAGTATTTCGCTAACAATTGTCCATATCTTTTTAGGAATATATTTGGTATGTTATCCGGCCCGAGTCCCTTTTTAGTGTCGATGTTGAGTAATAGACCCGGTTCCGTTACAACCGGGGCTTCTAAGCGCATTCGGTAGCATGGGTTAACATGTGCAATGTTACCATCATCTACGGTAAAAACTGATTGAAAATATTTCTTAAAAAGATTCGCTCTACAAAGTTTGTCATCCGAGGGAACTGGGTTCTCGCTTTGTTTTGTAGGTTTAAAATAATCCCAGAACTTCCGAGGGGAAGTTTTCAGGAAGTTCGAGAGGGTATGGTTAAAGTAGTTGGTTTTAGACGCCTTTATTTGACCTTTCATGTCGCGAATAGCGGTGGAAATGACCTCTCGAGATGTGCGGTTCGGATTGGATTTCCATGCCCTTCTTAAGCGCTTCACCTTACGCTTAGCATGAATGATGTCGCGGTTTAATCCACGGGTTGTTCTTCCTTGTCTTCTTTGTTTTCGTAGGTACGAAACTGCTTAAACAATAGGATACGATTTCTTTGAATCTGCGCCATACTTGTTGAACGTCTGAGGTTGCAGTATTGGATAGCTCCAGAAAGGCAGGCAATTCGCAGATTAGGTGATCGAGTATGCTGTTGTCGTCGGCATTAGAGAAATCATGGTAAGTAGTTGAGGTATTTAGGTATGATATGCTGCCGCGAACAGGTACACTATAAAAGGTAAGTTTGTGGTCCTCTATGATATCCATGACGTCGATTTTCACTTGATGAGATGGGAAATGTTCACTAAGAAATATTAAGTCTAAAATGTTTGATGAAGGCCCGCATATACGAGTAGGTTGAGTCACTATTTGGGACAAATTAAGAATTAAACATGGTATCAAGCATAAGTTAAGAATAAGCCGAGTGGGAGTGGGACGTTTGCCAGTTTATGTCTGGCATGTTGAAATCGCCCAACAAGATTAGTCTCCTCTTCGACGCATGACCTATCAAAAAGTTCTGAAGTGATGTGATGACGTCAATATCTTCTAGAGGGCTCCGAGAGACGCAACGTACAATCACAGTGCATGCACCCAAAAGGAGCCTGCAGAAGATTGCTTCAGTACCGATGACATAAGGAAGCACCTGAAAGCTTATTTTCTTGTTTATAAAAATGGCTACCCCTCCCTCTCGCGTGATTGTCTGTCTTTGCGGATAATCGCGTAATTAGGGGGTGCTACTTCGTCATCTCTAACGTCGCTCGTAAGACACGTTTCAGGTTAGTGCAACGGAAGTCTGGTTTGAGACACAGAAGCAACGATTCAAGTGCATCCACTTTGTTGACAATGCTGCGACCGTTTAGATTGAGAGAGCCTTATTTCTGCCGTCGCGGGCGCAGCTTCGATGCAGCGTTTTGCAGGTTTAATTGCTGGCTGCTTACTTCCTTTAAAGGGACTGCATCATTTTTAGTATCGTCCCAGCGGTAAAGCTGCCCATTCAGTCGTAGTTTGTCAACAACCAGAGAAACCTTTGCTCCAGATGCCCTATGCTCTTTAGCGAAGTGCCAAAGCTTACTTCTAATGTCACGTAAGCGAGCTGAGAAGTCTTCACTGATTCCATAGTTCGTACCCTTTAGCTTAAAACAGTTCTTTAAGACTCTGTTATAAGCCGACGGTCAATCTAGTGCACAAATACCTTGAAAATTTGCACTTTATCGCTGCTTCATCCAAAGCTACACCTCAATTATTTTTCTTTTCTTTCTTTCTAATGTGTATGTATTTCTGTTACTTTTTTACAGTAAATGTCCCAGTTTGTCCTTATCAGTGTTTTGTATTTTTCACCCTTGTTCCAGAAGACTTTATCTTTGCCAGCAGTCCCCTGCTGCTGCTTCTGCATGTGTACAGTGTTCTATCGGTGTATCATTTGAGGCGTGACCACTATAGCATTGTCACATGTGGTATCCTGTTAACCAAAACAAAAGATGGTTTATTCTTTTCTGCCTAAAATGAAGAGACACAACTGATGCCAATCAATCTACAGGGAGGAAGCTGGTAGATACACGTAATGACATTTCGGTATGGTGCTGCTGCAGGGTGGCCACAGTTGCTGTGGAAAGGAGCAATTTATGGAGTACCAACCTGCCTACCACTCTATAATTTTCAGCCCTGCCTTGCCTTTAGACACTGCCAATTCTTGTTTGCTTTATTTATCTTAACATGTTTGAGTTCAAATAAACTTATTTTCATTCTGATTTATTAAAAGAGCAATTTAATGGATTTATTATTTGAACAATATTTTTATGTTTGTTAAAGGATACAATCAAGTTATGATTTCTCATTTACAAGCTTCTCACTTCACAGGGAGAGAGATTGTGAATAAGCCCTTTTTTTAGTAAAATTCTACTTCATGAATGATTTTTATTTCTCTTGGTATAAAAATGCAAAATATGCAGTATCATGTTCTGAAATATTTTTAGGCTTTATTTATACATTTTGGTTCTTGCGTTGTCACAAATTACCCACAGACTTTCTCCTGTGGGCTTTACAGTGCGTTACTATTCACTTTCTTTCTGATCTTTTTTTTTAAGCTGCATCAAAGATGGCCAAAAAATTGCACAAGATGCTTAAGAGGGCTCCTGCAGACAAAGATGCGATGGCTACTTCATAGAAAGTAAGGTTAACAAGACTCGTGCTTCATTCAATTTTGCTGTAGTAGCATGTTTGCTAGAAATTATATACGATTATTGTTTTGATTTCTTTTTTTATTGGTATTGCTTGGATAAAAAGTCTGCTACTAATTTTCTTCAGTGTTGTCTACTTTGACACAACTTTTTTAACAGGATGGTTTTGAGATCTAGAGTTATTGGTTCATTAAAGCTAAATTCATGCTATTTTCATTGCATGTCGGGATATTGGCGGTGCTATGTTCGCGAGATGCTCCTGCCACACGTCTGAGAGCAAAAATGCAAAAAAAAAGGGAAAATGTTAAGCAAGCAAGAAGCTAAAAAAACTAAAGTAATACCCAAATGAGCAGTACTTCTTCACATGGCTCATTTGCAAGCACTTGCAAAGAGAGTATGCAAGGCCTTCTTAGCCGCTGCGGACTACTCTAATCTCAATATA